>JZLH01S0135333.1:1135-17694 GCA_001188425.1 Eucidaris tribuloides
TAAGCTGTGGTGGCGATGCTGTAGGTGTTATGCTTGTGGTTGTTGTTGATGATGTTGTTGTTGATGATGATGATGATGATGATGATGATGATGATGATGATGATGATGATGATGATGATGATGATGATGATGATGATGATAAATACTGAAAATAATGAACACGAGGACAACGACGATAATTAAGGTGATGATGATGATGATGTTGATGATGACGACGACGACGATAACGATGATGCTAAGGGATGATAATGAATTGATGATAATATTGATGACAGCGATGATGACGATAATTATGATTATAATGAAGACGATGATTCCCATGTTTCATACAGACAGAAAATTAGTAAATTAGTAAAGAAATCCTGAGATTGTGTGCATCTATTTTGTGTTAATATCCACATAAACTGTTCACCAGCTAAGACAATTTGATTTAAAAGTAGACACACGCCATCAGTGTTTTCATGAGGATAGGAACCGAAAGAAACACGTTTATCTGTGATATCTACATTCGATTCATAATTCATTACGTTTTTTGTTTACGAATTACAGTAATGATGGTTATAATCATACGGGGGGAAATAGTTCATCAGGTTTTCCCTAGCGTTCTGGAACGGAGAACGAAGCAATATAATTTCAGCAGTCCAATTTCAAAAGGATCTTGGTTAATAAAACTAGACTCTTTAACACATACTGTATTCTTTTTACATCACTAAAAAGCATGGGCGGCGATCCCGGGGGACCTCACCATTTTTTCTGAGGGGATCGTCCGCCTCCCTCGATTGTTAAAACTTAATATTTTTTTTCCAATTTTTGACAACATTTTGATACATTTTATCTGCGAACCTAATCGAAAGATAAATGAAATGAAAATAGACTATTAAACTTAATCAATACGGGGGGATTTTTAAAGTCACAATTTTCATTTTTTTTTAACAATAAACATATCCTCCAGCGCAAGGTATTATCACTTCACCTCCAATGTTTTTGCCCCCACCCCCAGTTCGTTACATGACATTTCCGCTTCTGTTAATGAGCACAGCATAACGTGATCCCTGTAGTTTTGTGAAATGAAATGTCAACAAGTATTCGTTGTGATTTTCTTCGAATGATGATAATGAAAAGCTATGAAAATTCTGAAAAGTTGCCGGGGGGGGGCCTGGATAAAGGGTTCGGATGATTCACTTGCAGGTCTTTGTCAAGGCTTGTATAAATTTGATATTCCTCTTGCTCGCGTTGAAGCCGGCCGTATGAAATGAACTGTCGAGTTTCTTTTTTTTACATTGTCAAATTATCCGTCAATTTGTTTCAAGTCAATCTATGATAATTATGCTAATTTTGTTTAAAAATAACTTGTTGTGGTTAATTTGCTCACAGTTGTACACTACATGTAACAACATACAATTTTGATTATCATGGATATACTTCGAATCTAAAACGAATGAGACATGCCGTTGTGCGATAATATGTATCATGTACGTTTGGTAATTATAGGTTTTTATTTTATTTGACCTTTTTATCCTGGTACGGTCGTCTCCATTCCCATGCAGAGTGTAATTTGTTTTGTTTTTAATCATGCCTAATCGTCCAAATTTCAAAGTTCAGAAAATAGTGTTTAATGTTATTTGCATTCTGACGTGTCACAGACGGTCGCGTGGGGTAAAACCAACAGTGGTGCAAAGCTGAAGGGAGTAGGCCTACCCGTATATCTGCTTCTGTGCAAATTGTAATGTGATATTTCTGTTATGCTTTTTTAACGTTAAAACATGATAAAGATATTGCTGAAATTTTATTTGTATGTAGTCGGAATACAATAGGACTTTTCACGATATTATACCAGTTTCTACATATTTGAATATTCCTCGTCATAGATCTTTACATTACGATACAGCTGTTTATTTGTTCAGCGATGTGTGTTGAGTGATCGTGAAAATAATACTTACGATGCTGATGAGAGGAGGAAAAGGATGTAGATAATGGGCATGATGATGATGATGATGACAACGATGATGATGATGATGATGATGATGATGATGATGATGACATGATAATAATACTATTAGATATAATAATGATGGTCCTGGTGATGATTAGGACGAAGTTGACAACGATGACGGTGATAGTTGCAATAGTGATTGTGGTGGTGATGATAGTGGTAGTGTGGTTGCAGTGTTGCTGCAGGCTGCAGCACTAATAAAGAGTGATAGTATTAGTCAAAGTGATTTCAATCGTGGTCGTGATAATAATGATGAGAGGTGGTGGTAGTAGAGGTAATATAAATTTAGTTTTGGTGGGTGGTAAGTATTTTTGTGGTTGATTGTGACGATGATGTGTCCATAAACGATAGATATAATAATCATCACCATAAATATTATCATTATAATTATCATCACCACCACCGTACGGATATATTTCTATTTTAGCCTCATTGCAACAGTATATAAATTATTAAATTAATTATTTTTGTACATATGAATGATAGCACACCAATAGTACTCACTGCTAATATATTTTACAATTTTACCTTTTTATATAGTTAATAGTTTTTCTACATATTGTAGTATTTTATATACTGTATTTTAATATTTACTGCAAATGTTTTTGTTTTTGTTTTACTACTATTTTAGAGATGATTACTTAAGTTGTGCAATATTAGGAACATTCGATCTTTTTATTATGCTATGTTTACATGTATTTTATGTTCTTTTTAAATTTGTAAAAAAATCGCCACAATTCGGTCGATGACCGCGATGGCAGTTTTGTTGTTTCTTAATAAACCATTGATTGATTGACCACCATCATCATAGTGGTGGTGATGTTGCGGTTGTGATGATGTGGTGGTGGCGGCGGTGGTCGTGGTTGTGGTTTTGATTATAATGATTGAGATGATCGTGTTGGTGATGGTGATTGTACAGATGATGATTACGCTGATGATAGTGATAAAGACGCTGTATTGCTGCTAAGGAGTATTATGATTATGATGATAAAGAAATATATTACCATAACATTGGACTATGTTCACTTTATGAACGTGTAGTACCTGATGAAAACTACAACGCATATTTGCAAAATATTGATTCATTGAAATGAAGAAAAAAATAGAAAACACACACAATAAATCTTACTTGAGTAAATCGATGTGCCTATCAACTGACGACTCGAAATATCCAGCGTACTTCAAGATCAATGTGCATCTTTCAATTTCGTATTACCATCCTGCAATATCACATATAATCGATCGCTGTAAAAGAAACGTCCCTGAGGAAAATCCCGAAAACAGTTCGCGCTATCTGGAGCATTAGTGGCACGTGCGAGCGCGGTTGAATCATAACCTTGTGAAGGAGCAAAGGAGATCGAGAGTTAAAAATTAATCACTAAATACACAGCACCTTCAGCCTCATGTCACCGCTACAATAACAACTGTATGATTTCAAACACATCAAACTAAATTCAATGTCAGCGTATTCTAATTTCAAGATAGCGTGTGTCAATGTGTTTCGTCTGAAGTCCAAACTGTTTTCCAGACAGATAAGGTTTTGTATCAAATTATGATTATTTTTGCAAATTCATTATTGAGTTTTCACGTACTTATTTGCAGATCACGATCTTGGCTTTTTAATCATCTTTTCAATAGGGGTAGGGCCTTTATTTATATATCTTTGAAATGAATGAGCATTCTGTGTGGCAAATGTGCGAGATTCATGCACTAATGCCAATTGAGTACTCCAGCTACGCAAAAGCCATCTCCCACAAAGTCAGAAATGCCCAGTATAAATCAAAGTCGTCGAAATTATTGCATATTCAAGGAATGAAAATAACATTATCTTAATCATAACTGAAGCACAGACACAAACCTATGTACAAGCATAATCACACACGCAAGAACACTAACAGACAGATACACACACGCGCGCATACACACTTACAGAGATAACGAAGCCATTATGTGTATGGTATGCTACGGACTTGCATGAATACAAAATAATGAGAATAAAATCAGTCTCGAGACTTCACCAACATGTTATTTGAGTAATTTACCTCACCCAAGTGCAAATGACCCGATTTATTATGAGTTTCTTGTTACATCCCTTTAAAATAACAGAAAGAATGGAAGAAATGAAGGATGGAAGGAAAGAAGAAAAGAACAAAGAAAGGAAGGAAAGAAAGAAGATAGAAGAAAGAAAGTGAATAGGAAAGAAAGACAAAATAAAGAGGAAATACAGAAAGGAAGGGAGAAAGAAAGAAGAAAGAAAGAAAAACAAAAGGAAAGTATTAGAAAAAGAAACACAAACAAAATCTCCCAGAGAGCCTATAGTGCATCCACCCTTGCTAGACCCTGCTAAATTCAGGGATCCATTAAGTAAAAAAAAGCGAAAGTAACTAGACTATCAACAAATCAGAATCAAGTATCTGGGACATGTGTTGGATTTATGAACTCGAATTTGATCAGAACATTTAACACAAGAAGGAATATATCGGATAACCGACGAAATTCGTACAACTGTCCATAGTCTCAGTTTAGTTTCTGGTTGGTTTCTTTCTTTCTTTTTTCTTTATTCATTTATCTATTCATTTATTTATTTATATATTTATCTATCTGATGTTTTTAAAACTAAGTGTCTCAATTTATCATAAAGCACCCAGACCAACATAGACAAGCACGCACGCACAAATGTACATAAACACTGTAGGCTATGATTAAAAATTCAGACAACAAATGAAAATTCAAAGAACTGATACAATTCCAGTTAGCTTTGTATTACCATACATGTGATAATTGTGAGATTTTATTCAATCACCAGGGCACAAATTTTTAATGACACAAAATAACCATTTTAAGGTGAACAAATATGCAAATTAATCTGTACACAACAGTTCACTGAAATATGTGAGCGTGGACCTACTACACATGGACATGCAATGCCGTCTAATGAGTCATGTGCCCTTTGAATGCATCAAAAATGAGTTTAACCTCTTGGAGATGATTTGATTTCAATATAACATGCATTCTTCATAGACCCCAGCTCAAGATATCTCATTCTTAGTCTCCAATGGGTTAATGTTATATTCCCTGTTTGGTCAAATGACGACAACCACCAATTTACTGTGAAAAACGGGAAGACCAAGTTTTTATAAATGTAAAATATTGCGCACAGAAAGTTACAAAAAAATACATATCCCCCCTCCCCCACAAAAAAAAAGGATGAATGTGCGAGTTATACAACTGATCTTGTTTTCATCGAAAACAGATCTAAATTTTGGAAGAGAAAGACAGACAAAAGTATTACTTAATATACTGTAGTGTTACCATTTATCTTAGTTTTCAGTTTCCCCACAATATTCTGTCATAATTTGATACAAGACCTGTTCACTAAATGTTTTTCTTTCTAGTTGACAGTCTCTCAAGTTTGAACAGAAGTATTTGAAACAGTAATTACATATATTCTATCATACACAATAAAATTTAGCAGTTTCTCTTTGCTTGTCTATTTTTGTGGCTTGTGGACCATAAGAAAAACATGTACCGTATATTAGCCCAACATGACACATATTTGCAAAGATGTATCCAAGTAACAATCTCTTTGAAAAGACACCTGGTTAGTATATTTAAAATGCACATAATCCAAACGTGGCAGTTACGATATGATCAAAGAAGTGTACTCCATTGACAGTCCATGTGTAATAGGGTCCATGGCGTGAGTGTGAGAGTGAGCAAGATTTGAAGTGTTACACTGCCAACATGGAAGAACGGTGACATACACACATCAATAATTGTGCATTTCACAATATCTACAAAGCATGGCACATGTCAAGAAACCTGATTTCACCCACCTAACTTTCTACTGAAATAAATCAAAATATTACACTTTACAAATCAAGCGACCACAAAAACATTGGATTGAAGTGTACAACTTTAAAATAAAACTTGTCATCACTGAAATCATAAATAATTAATTCTACCATCGAGAAATAAATTTGCAAATATATCATGTAACTAACTTCTGTACTAATGAGAAAAGCTTGATCCTATGACCCCCTCCCCAGTTCCACAACTAACAGAAAATGTAACTAACACTTTTATTTCTATGAGAAAAAGCTGAATTATGGCATCTTTGCTGCTCAAACGTGCAATATATTTCAGAGCTTGTTTTCGAAAACAAAAAGAAACAAATTTATACTACATTATTTTCTTTATTACTTCAATGCTAAATGATTGAAGTCAATAATATACATGTACACCACTTTATACACTTGCACTGCGCTCACAATTTTTCTTTGAAATTACAATTATGGTATCTTTGGCAGGTATACGTGCAATCTTTTTCTTCATTAGCTCCAACCTGGTCACAGTAACTCTATAAAATTGATCACAATACATTATTTTCTTTCATGACTTTTAAATTCACCATTTACCCTTTTTACATGGCAAAACTGAAGTGTGCCCGTAGGCAAATTACTACTGACAATCCGACACTGATATATACATATATAAAGCAAGTTTATCTGGTTTTGAATAAAATGAGAAGATAAATATTGGGAAAATTACTGAAAATAGGCAAGTAAGTTAAAATACAACACAATTTACTTAAAATTATAAATATACTATATACGAATATCTATGAATATTCCATATTACTGGAAATCAGTGAGAATAGATACATGAAAATGAAATCACAAATAAGAACAATATATCTCATTTCATGATTTTACAATTCTCCAAAGAATTACACCTGCATTATCAATTTTTCCAATCTACTTTGAGATAACTCAATGGTAATGAAAACAATATCACTGCAAAATATTACATCTCTTTCTTCATGCTTCACTCAATGATAAAGCAACCTTTAAACAGGACAAGTAATGCTGTGGCAGCAAAATGTGTAAAAACATGAAATTATACATTCCACAAAAAAGGCTAACACTACATAATTATACTTTGGTGCAATTGCAATTATGTATAATGATAATTCTACGCAGTTACAGTGAAATATATAAATTTGCCATTATAGACCCAAATGCATTACAGTTTTCATCTTTTGTCTAACATGCTGTAGAAACTTTTATGAAAAAATAGCCTTTGGGGCTTCCTCTTTATCAAAACTCCCATAGATTCCATAAATTTCAAAAGTTTACAATCCATGAACTCCTAATAAGTCCATAAATATAGAAAAGCAGCGTTTAACATTGTTACAGGAGGGAATGTTTTGACCAACTACTAAAATGCATGATATTTATTCTGTTCAAGTATTCATTTTGCTTATAAATTATTGATCCATATAATATTTCTTTTACTAATTCATTTATTCATGTGTTTACTACTTATTTACTTATTTCTCTAATTTTTTAATCATTTTAATTTATTTGATCTTTGATATAGTTAGCTGGTTTTCCATTTCTTTCTTCATTAATTACTGGACAGAAACAAAAGAACTTACACCGGAATAACAAACTGCACAACTGACCAATTCATTAAATCATAAATGCAGCACATATTGGGTATAATCTCAAATAGATGAAGAGGTAGGATTTTTGTATTACAAATCTTACATAATTACCCACTTGGATAATACAGGGCTACATGGAATGTAATAAATTACACAAAAATTGAATAAAAAATTGATTTGTAAACATATTTTTAGAGTTTAAATCACAAAATGTACACAAACACAAGTAATTAAATCATGTGACTATGCGAAAATTTGTTCGTGAGTTGACATATCATTCATACAAATAAATGTATCGTGAAAGTGAAAACAGACTTGCAATATTAGACAGATCTACTATTACAAGCTGTAGCAAACCAGAAATTTTATATCATAAGTTTTTTATTTAGACATCCACACGGATAATCAGTATTTAACAATTACCTTAGCTACGAAGATTAATAACACATTAATGGCAGAGTTTGGTTTTGGTATATGGCTAAAAATTGCATTTTTTAAATACACTTATACTATCCTGTAATGCTCTAGAAATTGCATACTGACAAACCCTTCCATGTTTGAAAAATGGATGAAAAATGTAAACATCAGGGGGCAATGACAATTACAGCAGGTATTGTTTATCGTGATATACACTCATTAATCATTTGAAAGTCAAAACGTGTCATTGAAGAGCAATTTCCAGTATGTTTCATTTTGTGTTCTGATGTTTGCCATGACAGTACCATACTTTTTGAAAGATTAAAGAAATTGTCAGATTGAACAAACTAAAACTTTGTTTTACTTTGCCCATCCCAACCATTTTTGTTCAGATTTGATCCAACAAAAGAAACATACCTACATAAACATACAGTGTTTAAAATTGGGCTGTTGGTCAAATTACACTGGGTGTAGCTTTCTTCCACTAATTTTGAATTTGGTAGAGTCCAACTGAAGCAAAGATTGCTTGACAATCGTCCAGCTGCACTAGTATGCAAGAGTATTGTAAAATAAATGATCTAAGAAAGAATAAACTTCATAATCAATCAATCATTTCATCCCGTTCATGAGCTTTGCTGCTTCCTTGAATCCAGCCTCAGGCTGTTACAATGAAGCACAAACCTCAGAGGCTGAGGTCACAATTTTTGGCCTCATCAAACCATCCCGCAGTAATACAACACTGAATACCACTTCACCAAGTGATCATATCATACCACTGACTGAAGTACAGAACACTGATATAACAAAATTTCATTATTAAGAAGTAAAATCTCTGGTATCATTACTTGGATTTCCTTTGTATTTTATTGTTTTTGCAACCCTGATATAAAGAAATTTCGTTATAAAGAACAAATTTGATGGGTCCCAAGGACTTCTTTATATCGAGAGTGCACTGTAGTAATAACATCATACCACTGACTGACGTACAGAAAACTGAAAAGGCTATAAGTCCAATACCTGCAACATTTGATGTACCATAAAAATGTCTAATTCTAGAGTAGTTTCCATTGACAAGCCTCTTACAAAACATTGGCAGTTTGTTTCCAATTATAGTTGCAGAACAAATCATGGCATTTTCAATGACTGCATAATTCATTATACAGGATTTTGAAAATCCTAAATGCTCAACTCCTGGTATATTTGTTAAAGGGAAAATCAAATAATAATGATAGCATAACTATCATCTAAGGTTGATGGTTAACATCATTAACCCTATTTTAACTGGGCTATTTCAGACCAGGTTTTTACTGGGGGGGGGGGTCAATTTGACCCCCCCCTTCAGATCTCGGCCGCCGATCGCGTGATCGACGCGAAAATTTGCATGCGCATGGAGCCGGATGTAAACTACACGACTGTATAGTAAAATTTTTAAAAAGTTTATTTTTTTCTATTTTTTAAGTAATTAATTATGCAATAAGTGTATGAATATTATGGTTTCGCCTATAACTCACTTACAATAAGCTTAGTAGCAATACTAATTTTGTGTGAAAATATTCATGTTCTGACATTTCTCACAATTTATTCTGGCAAAAAAATTTGCGCGAATTGGAACTTATTTTATTGTATTTTTATTGTTTCTGATTTCTTAATGTTTTCTTTGTTTTGCGACCTTTGTTTTTCTGATTGTTTTTTCGATGGAAATTTGTTGGTGAACTTTTGCAATCATAAACAGCATAAAATTAATTCATTCAACACAGTAAATGCCAAAAATAATCATACATTTTATGATTTTTTGCTGTAAACACAATTTCCATTGATTTTGTGTACACTCAAACTCAGTTTTTTTTTTGAGAGCGGATTTTTTGGGTTGACATGCATGTATAAAAAGTCGCGCAGCCGTCCGTAACTGGTACTCCGATTTTCGCGAAAATGGTTCTCAAAAGATATGGAAGACTTGAAAGTAAAAGCTCAGCGAGCGCATGCCATCAAAAAATTTGCACGGCGGCATGGTCGTGAATTCGTCGAGGGGTTGTCAAATGCCCCCCCCCAGTTAATATAGGGTTAAAGAGGGTATGACAAGATTTACTATAAATGTACATAACCAGATATTTGACATTTGATTAAAAGATGAGGTAAAGGGTATCAAAATGTGGAAAATTACGTTCAGTGACAAATAACAGACATACATTTCATAGAGGATACCCTGTAATTTAAATAGGCAATGCCTACCTCTGTCATGTGGCTACACAGACTGGATAATAAAATGATTTGACAGTGATACCAACAAATTGTGTTAACTGTTAAGATACCAGATTTAATCTTAAACTTGTGATATACTGAGATTTACCATCATTTTGGGTAGGCAGTATGAGTATTCAATAGAATACTATTGACCACTGTCAATATATATGTAGTGGAGGAAGCCTAGATTCTTAGACCAAAATAATACTACATCCAATGCCAAATTGAAATAAATGGATCAGAGATATTATGGGATGTTATTGCATCGTGTCAGGCTTTTCCGTGATAATACAATTTTCTTGAAAATGTTCTGAAATATTTATTTGATGAAACCATTTATGGTTGTTGTTGATTTGCATGAACGCAAGCATAAAAATCAGGCAATTCAACATAAAATTGATACAAGTGTTCGTATCATCCTCGACATATCATATTTTCAGTAGATATCATTAGGTAATGAAATCATTTTGCTTGGTCAATGTTATACAATATCTTACAGAGCAAAAGGGATCAAACTACACCCTTTTCCAAAAGATATTTGGAGAAGATAATCGTATCTACTGTCAACCAAAATGGCATATTTCATTCAGGAATTGTTTGATTTTTGGAAATTTAACAGCAGTGAAGTCAGAAAAGCAGCACAAATGTCTTGGAAACACTATAAATATTGTCTTGTTCTCATAACAGGACATAGGTTTACATGAATTACAAGCTGATAAGAAAACTTTGGTCATTTACTGTTTTAAAAAATGGTTTGACTCTGCACTAAATTTACATTTTGTGACATGTTTTTTGTGCCCCTTGTAAACGTCACTTTGGCCAACCACACACTACACAGGCATAATATTATGTAGACAAATAAAGTTGACTTGGCTGAGTGAGTGGTTTGAAAGAATGAATTGTAAAAATGTGATTTTTTTTTTTTGGCTAATGGCAAAAGTGCATTTAAATTAATAATCTTACATATGGATAAGCATGTGACATTGTTCCTCTAATAGATTATAATATTGTGTGACTCCCTGCAGTCATGTGGAGTTTACCATCTTAATGCAGTAAAGTCTGGGGAGTGTTCTAATAGGGAGACATAGCAGGGGTGTCCAGGTTCATTTGGTATTGATCTTATTCATAATGCTATTAAAAGAGACATAATAAGAGAAATGAACAATAATGTGCAATGTAAAGGTAATTTGTAATTGAACTATATCATAAGAGTTACGTACATCATTTAGTGAGGGGTCAACAGATACGAAATGTACCCTTAATTAATGACATATTACAAGCTAAAAAGTTGGACTTTGCTGCAGTTTAGTTGCTTGTTAGTTTGATATCTTCCCATTGAGGATGTTTAATTTGCTTTATCAGACCAGTTGGCCCGCATGACCTGATTCTGAGTTGTTCTCCGTTCAATCGCTCTTCATCTTTGACTGAGAAAGCTTTGGCTGGTCAACAAACTCCATCCCATACACTATCATCAGACCAATACAGATACCGGTGGCTGCTAGCCAGAAGAGGATGTACATGATCTGGAGATGAAATTCCGCTGTTGAGAGGGGAGGAAAAAATAAGTTTCAAAATGACAGGATTAGTACTAATGCCTAAAGTGGTAGTGGTGGTGGTGGTGGTGATGATGATGATGACGACGACGATGACGACGATGATCCTTCTCCTCCTCCTCCTCCTCATCATCATCATCACCATCATCATCATCTTCAGAACAATGAATATAGCAATGATGACAGTGATAATCATCTTCATCACAAGGCAGCTTCAGTCTGGTTATACCTGTAATACTGTGCACAACAACATTTTGTGACTTTTGTCAGGCCCATCTGCAGTTTGAAAATGTAAGCTACATACGTTATACATGTAAATCTTTTTCTTGACATTCATCTTTCTGAACAATAGATAGTAAATATGTATTTTGCATGTGATGGGATGTTTATTTGTAAATAGCTACACACATATTTTCACGAAGGACATAATAGCTTTGGGAGTCATGATAATTTGACACACTGGCATACTACATTCATTTGTGCATCAAGTGTACGTTTCTCTTTATCTGCACAATGTTTCACAGGAGTAGAATGGAATGGTCATCAGGACAGCGACCAAGCCCGTTAGATCCTTTACTTCAAGAATTCCATATCAACATATCAATGATAAAGAATCAAAAGGGCATTAACTATAAACCCCTTGGAAGTAAAAGGGCGCTAATGCCATGGAGTTTGTACAGCATTAACAACCTTTTCCCTTCTCTAGTGTTTGGCATTAATGTCCTTCTCATTGTCAATAGATAATTTACACACAGGTGTTCAAGTTCTACAAAGAAATTATAAACAGTGCAAGTCAAAGAAAAAAAAAGTTTCAAGTCCAAATCCCTCAAAATACAAAAAACAAACATAAAACTGATATCAAGAAATGACAGCATAATCAATTAGTTTTCATATGGTCATATTGCTCATTCATATTCTGTCACATTTGATTGACTGCTCAGCAATAAACTTTGTAACAAAAACGTCAAAATTGGTTTCGTCCACGCTGGTGAACTTTGTATTGCATGATGACATTTACAGCATTCACAACACTGCAACCAGTCATGCATGCACAATGCAAACTAAACTTCAAATTTGGATACAAGCCATTTTGAATAATTTACAAGATTGTTAGACCGTCACTCACGACCGAATATGAATGATCAATAAACCACATAAAGCGAAATAATAATGCTATCATTTCCTGATATTTTCTTTTTTTTCATTTCTTTGAAGAAGGGAGATCTGGGATTGAAAGACAAACAAAATATTCACGACACTTACCAGCTGGAATGAGAATACTGATGAAGAGCATGGAGAAGGCTACCATGGCAATGGCTGGTAACTACAGACAAGAGAGGAAAGAAAGGAGATCAAATCATATCCATTAATACACACACATAAAAATTCTGCTTCAGCTTACTTTCAATGTTGTTACAAGAGGCTCGAAGGTTTGATGCTCACCTTCCTGTTTTGTTCCTAGAGAGTGGGTCAAAAATTGTTCATAGGTTTGGCCCATGGGGCCTCGCCTCTTGACTCTCATACCAATACGAATACTGAATTAATGCTACTGAAATGACTTGACGCAGTCAGCCTGTGATGTCTGGAACACACAAACAGGGACAATTGGTTTGGGGCTTCAAAACCTTGGTAATTACTGATCTTAAGATTCCACAGATGTGTCCTTCATAAATAGCCTAAGGGCATGAGGGATGTTTTGTTGTGCTGCTGGAAGGGTGCAAAAGAGCTTCAAAGTTTGATAATAATTGAACCTCCAGAATGTTGAACAGTGTCTTTAATTCTTAACGTACCATGGAAATTACAGCTTTATGGACATTGTATGTATTGTGTAGTGCATATTTGTGACATTGGCATGTTGTGAGTTAACTTACCAGCATGAACTTGGCATCTCTACCCTTCCGAATCGGTGATGGTCTGGTGATACCCTCGTTTTCCTCAATGGTGTAGTTGCCTAGCAACAAATCAATGGCATCCTGTTGGTAGAACAGTAAGGAAATTGTGATATAATTGAAAATAAAAATCATATCATATCACATCACATCACTTACCAACAAATATTCACATCTTGTCCACCAGGCATAAAATAACTGAATGAACCAATTTTTTGTAATGGAAATCAACACATGATATAAACGTTAATCAATTATTTGAATGTTAAATGAATGTCAAATACGAAACCTTTAAAATGTTGTGAAGATCATTGTCAGTTTTGTTTTCCAGGAATTTGTCCCAACAGAGTATTCAAATTGTGAATGACTGTCACATTCAACATAAATATGCAACTTAAATTTTGAATACATGAAAAAGAAAGCATGATTATCTTCCAAGTGAGGCACTCAGATTTCAATTTGGTATTTTTTTTTTATTATCAAATTAGATTAGTTTATGAGGAGTAACGAAAGCAATATGCCACATGACAAGATACCGTATTTGCCGGTGTATAAACTGCACCCGTGTATAAACCGCACCCCCAACTTTCGACCTCACCAAAAAAAATTAATTAATTAACAGCGGGATTTTCTTTTTAAAATGGTGGGGTCGTAATATCACTATAAGTAGCGTTAATATTTGGCTCCGTATGATGTTCAAAACGATCATCAAGGGTTTGTTTTTACCCGTTAGACATGAATACCGCGAATATTTTGTTATGTATTTTGGTCAAAGCGATGATCGGGGTTCGTTTCTTACCCGTTAGACATGAATGCCGCTAATATCTAGTTCCGTATTTTGGTCAAAACGATGGTCGGGGGTTTGTTTCTTACCCGTTAGACATGAATGCCGCTAATATTTAGTTCCGTATCATGGTCAAAACGATGTTCGGGGGTTCGTTTTTTACCCGTCAGACATGAATGCCGCTAATATTTAGTTCCGTACAATGGTCAAAACGATCGTCGTTTTCACATTCTTAGCGGCATTCATGTCTGACGGGTAAAAAATGAATCCCTGACCATCGTTTTGACCATAATATGGAACTAAATATTAGCCGCATTTATGTTGATGGGTAAAAAACGAACCCTCGACCATCGTTTTGACCAAACGAACCCCCGATCATCGTTTTGACTATAATACCGAACTAAATATTAGCGGAATTCATGTCTGTAGGGTAAAAAACAAATCCCCGACCATTGTTTTGCCAAAACACGGAACTAAATATTCGCGGCATTCATGTCAAACAAACACCCAACCATCGTTTTGACCAAAATATGGAACTAAATATTCGTGGCATTTATGTCTAATGGGTAAAAAACGAATCCCCGACCATCGTTTTGACCAAAATACGGAACTAAATATTCGCGGCAATCATGTCTGACGGGTAAAAAACGAACCCCCGACCATCGTTTTGAGCCTTATACGGAACTAAATATCAGCGGCATTCATGTCCACCAGTCAAAAACAAACCCCTACTTTTCATTTTAGCGACGTTCAGCTTCTAAACGGGCTGCATCGCATCAGAATGGAGACGCTACACGGGCGCATGCGGCATTAAAAGCTTAATTTTATAAGGACTGTGATAAACAAACTACTTCGTTTTCATAACTTTTAATGGCAAGAATGATTAGGGAAGCTATTGCCATGTTAAACTAAGATAATTACAGTAAATTAGGTTGGAAATTTAAACGGACATTTGCATGTACCCGTGTATAAACCGCACTCCCTTTTTTCCGACTTTCCCCGACGGAAAATAAGTGCGGTTTATACACCGGAAAATACGGTAACTAGTGTTGCCATGATCTTGCCACACATTGTTGTCAGCTGTTTTAGACATAGAAGATATACTCAGTTATCATGAAGGACACATAAGGATATGTCTTGACAAAACTACACTCATTAAATCTTTACTTGCTACAGTCCACTGTCATCACCGCTAACTCGCTACAGTCAACTCTCGTCGATGGTCTGCATAAACAAGGAATAGTGCCTATTCAATCGTACGAGAACAACATATTTCCTGTTCTTTTATTGACACCTTTCCCCCAGTACTAACAATACATTATTTTCTGTCGAGTACAGGGTCACTCATGCATGAGTGAACACATGTACAATGCATTGTTTATTGGCGGATATGAAAATAATCCAGCACCCTAGGTATTCATAATGCACAGGGCAAAGAGTTAAACTCCTTGCAATTGCCTGAACATTAACATACAAACACTGATTGTTGTATGCTGCCCCCGGGGGGCTGGACTCAGATTTGGTTCCGACGGGGGGTGTGCGGCTGACGTCGAAAAACCCGACCCTTTTTTAAAGGGTCATTTGGCGGAAAATGGTACCTATTATTAAGGGTTTTTATTGAAAAAAAGTGGCAAATTTTTAGCACTTTAGCGATGAAAATAGGCGAAAATATCTAGTGTAAATCGTAAAATTTCAAAATCATGCCCATGTTTAAGGATTTTTTTTTCAAAAACCATACCATGTTTAAGGATTTTTGGCAAAAAAGTCACCTATTAGAGCCGGCACACTCCCGTTTACCTTACTAGGCAAGTACCCCCCGGGTATGTGCCCCACACATATCCCCAAAGACTGGCCATGCTCAGTCTTTGCTAAAAATACCGTGTTGCATCAAAAGTCACTGTAATGACATGTGGTGTTAAGCAACAAAATTTGCAAATAAAGATCATGAATAAATCTATCACATCATATTTTACCTCTTGGAATACTCCCTTTGATTCATTTAAAGATCATCAAATCATGCATTTGATTCAGACTTTTTATAACAAGAATTACTGTTCACCTGTCTGAAGCCATCCACAAAGTTATTCATGTAGTAACGTATCAGTGAGTTTACTCCATCCTTCAGTAAACCTAGTCTTGTCCTTTTTCCTGTCCTGCAAGTATGAAAAATGATATTATTCCATTAACCCTTTAGCCACTGAAGACTCTGTAGATAATGGCTTATGGTTCCCTG
>JZLH01S0135347.1:1494-17482 GCA_001188425.1 Eucidaris tribuloides
TATAAACTAACGACTAACGTTAGAATACTGTTTTGACTTTTTGTACCAAACTTTCACACCCGAACTGACAAAGTAAAATGGATTTACCCATTAAAGCTGAAAATATTTAATATATCTAATTAAAAAAATGTAATTTTTGGCCTTGTATCGGAATCGTACAGCTACCACTCACGTGAGTGACGGGAGTGACCTGGGCCTGGACGAAGCAACACGGGAACTCAGCCCGAGAGCGCAGCGCGTACAGCCGCTAACTAGCCGCTGAGCTAGCGAGACGCCCAGTGCTAGAAAGCGGGTTCATAATATGCCTCTAAAACAACTTTCATGATCTTTAAGTTCACTGAAATTAATACGGGAACTTACCTATGAAAGATGGTGCAACGTTCCGTGAGTCAATGGTTATAGCAACCAGTTGCAACGCACAAATTTTGCATTTTTGCCCAATCAATTCACAAGACTCCATCGGTTACTGTGCAATCATAAAGCAAAGCTGCCATCCACTGTAATGGCGGCGATCTCAATTGCCGACGCGTCACAGCGATTTAATTGAGTCCACCCTATGGTCTAGGCACATGTAAAACTCTTTCTGATTGGCTACTGGCATAGGTGTCCCGAATAGAAAAAAGTTGCTTGTTACCCGCTGCGGGGTATATATACACTTCCTTTAAAATACCGTTCAAAATCTATTTCCTATTCATTGCGCTGACGAGGATTTTGTAAGTTTTAAAATACCGTTCAAAATCAAGTGCGGATAAATGCTTAGCCCACCCATTTGCTCTGTTTTCTATGTGTGTTTAATGCAGGGATCTGTCTAACAACAGGATTTCAAATATTGAAGCTCTCAGAACTCTTACGAAATTGGAAAAACTGTAAGTACCCAGGATGTCAACAATGTTCTTTGTACATCAGATTTGACAACAAATTGCTACCTCTACCCAATTATTTGCTACCCTACATTGATTTCACTATACAAAAAATGTTTAACTGAAAGTCTAGTCAACGGCAGCAATGATTATTATCTAGAGAGTCTAGGTGATGCGCTCTTCCTAGATTTCCAAACACCTGCAATTGTTTCAAATGTTGTGCGTGAGTGACTGAGATGTTCACAAATTTATCATGTAACCAGGATTAAACTAGAAAGAAATATTTACTGGACAATCAGTGTCGCTTTCTACAGTTTAATTCCCGTATTTCTTACAGTGAAGTGATTCAGTCTTAAGAAACAGTATTGGTTGATACACTTCCAATGATTTATACATCTCATGTCAGCTTCAAGTATATAGCACTAGACAAGAACGGTTCTATCATAGTCGTCTAGAATTTGAAACGTTAGATTTTTTGTAGTTTCATAAGTGTTCCAGACGGACGACAGACGCCACGGAAGCTACTATGAATTCCTTAGTCTCGCTCCACCTCTGTGGCTCGTCAAAATAAAACTAAATCATGCAGAAAAAACAAATACAAACACCATTATCCCCCAACTCCTCAAAATAAGTACTTATCATCATTTTCGTCCATATTTAAGCAAACCGGTGACTTGCGGATTGAAGGCGTCCTTTATTGCATTAAACTGCCTTCTTTAAATATTATATAGATCTGGACAACTTACTTCACAAATTAATGTAGGTCTAAGTACAACATTTTTTTAAATAAAAAAGTCTACCCTTTAATTTCCTTTTTTTTTCTCTCTTTTTTCTTAGGGAAACCAGTAATTTGTATCGATTTCGAAAGAAAACGATGACTTGCCCACAGAAGGCGTACTTTACTTCTTTCAAACTTTTCCCCTTTGCAGGGATGCGCCGCTCGTAATCCATGTACGTTCAATACCATTCGCTTACCCCTATTGCAAGGCCGTGCGTAACTTTGGTGTTACCAAAGAGCTCTTTGGGAACACTGAACTCTATACTGTAGTGTACAGTTCAGTGGTGGGTAACAACAATCGTGGAGCTGCGAACAGAATTGCCGTTGAAGGTAGGGCAGTGTGCAGTTCGCCTCTCTTCGGTTGAATGCGTGCTGCATAGGGAATTTAGTGTACACAATTCGTGTGTGCTCATTTTCCAAATGTATACGGGCATTCCCAAATATTACCCGAGCCGGGCCAGCTCGAAAACACCACGATATGCGACTTTTTGGTCCCTTTAAATGAAATGTATACTTACAGGACAAAACCAAACATCATTGCTTTGTTTATCAATAATGATATAAGGAATAAAAGTCTACTCTTATTTCCTGGCACATAATGATTTTTTTTCTTTGAGGAAATCAGCCATTTTCGTCCATTTTACTTGCCCATAGAGGGCGTCCTTAAATTTTTTTTTATATTTTTACGCCTTCAAAGTTTGTACACTTCCATTAATGTAAAACAAAACATTGTTGTGTTGCTTATCAACGTTACAAGGAATGAAAGTCTACACCTCTTATTTCCTAACACATACTTTGTGTTTCCGTAGGGAAACCAGTCATGGAAAGAGACTTTCCCCAAAGTATGTACATTTCTTTTAAAAACTTAACAAAGAAAAGAAAAATCCAATTTTCTATGTTTGCGCAAAATGGATATCTGGATAGAGCATAACTACCAAATGAAATCATCTTCAAAAGCTTACTGTTTCGAGCGGCTTTGGTAAACACATAAAATGGTCATTATCTTAGCTTAGTGAAAAATGCACATACCCTCCCTACTCAAAAGTATTGCAACATACACTATAACGCATACGTTTTGAGTTGAAGGAGTCTTTCTGTAATGACGTCCTATGCCTAATGAAGTCTATTATTGGGGGAAAAAACGAATTATTTGAAAAGAAATCAATGAATATAATTTCTCCTTTCTTCTCCAAGGCGGATAGATTATCAAATGCAGGCACATCCACGACAGAGGGGCTGGAACAATTTTTTTCGCCTACCTGTAGGGGTGGGGAGTTTGTTCACACTAGCATGGTAATTCGATTTGATATTTGCCGTCAAACGGTTTTCATGGTTTGGAAAGACTTCCTACGAATAAAAAATGCCAATATGCTCCTTTGATGCTGTCTCAGAAAGAAGGCACCACTCCGCAAAGAGGAAAGCGCCTCCTATCTTCATAAGTCAGTGAAATAGGAGAATAGGGCTACTAATTCAAGATGATGGCTTCTCTCTACATTGTTGTATCCAATGTACTGAAAAGTCGGCATGACAGTAAATTTTAGGATGTTTACAATAGTAAACCGCCTTTAGAATTCAGAAAGAATAAGAAATTATAACGTGAAGTGGTCTTGTCTAAAATATGGGGCGTATCTTCCTTACCACTGTCTTACAAAAATAGGAGGCGCTGTCTTCTTCGCTGCTTGGTGTCTTCTTTCTGAGACAGCTTTAAAGGAACATATTGACATTTTTTGTTTGTTGGAAGTCTTTTCAAACCATCAAAACTGTTTGACGACAAATCAAATTTACGATGCTAGTGTGAATTCACACTCCACTCCTATAGGGAGGTGAAAAATGTTAATTAGTTTTTTGTTCCAGCCCCTCTGTCGTGGGTGCACTTGTAGTTGATAATCTATAATAAATTATAATAAATTATATTCATTGATTTCTTTTCAAATAATTTGTTATTTTTCCAATAATAAACTTCATTAGGACATCATTACAGAAAGATCCTTCCAACTCAAACTGCATGCGTTATACAGGGTGGCCCAGAAAGAATGCTACGAGTATGATCGCTAATTTCTTCACCATTATCGGCAAAATGTCATTAACTTTTATTTCGTTGTTTAGAACAGTCTGTTTCCAATAAAATGATACCAAGATCATTGATTTTGAATAAGGCGTTTTGATTCTAGGGCCATTTTTCGGCGGCAATGCAATTTCCCAAATTTGCCAATTTTTCAACAGCGGCGGTCATCGGAACGCCGAGATATTCTGGCATCTCAGATTGCTATACCAGACAAACCGCAATGACAAAAGGCCTGGAATGCCCTCGCTTTCATAAGGAAGACGATGCGAGCTATGTCTCCATTGTCATAAGTGTGTGTGTGGGGGGGGGTGTCTTAGCGCATGGTTTGGAGGGGTAGGAAGTTGAACTTGGGTAGGGTTACACCCTGTGGCCTTCATGTCCTCTTTTAAAATAGCACGCATATACACTGTGCATAAAATTCACGTTTCTGTATCAGTGGGGGGGGGGGGGTGTCACCCTTACCATGCCCCCTCCCCCGGTCCTGATCCTGAACCCGGTTTGAGTGGCTCCCCTCCTCAAATCAAAAGTGGGTTCATAAGGAAGCCCTACACCCAAAATAGTGTTTTTATCCGCCTTGCTTGTAACGCCAATATTTTTGCTACATTATGGCAAAGGTGTGTCTATGTGTGTATGTGTGTGTGTGTGTGGGGGGGGGGGGGCCTTTGGGCATGGTATGGGGTAGGGTTACACCCCGGGGCATTCCTGTCCTATTTCATCACATCATAAACAAACATCTTTGTGCAAATTTTCAATCATACAGCTTAGATACTGTATAATGATACACTGTACCACTGTACATAAAATTCACATTTCCGTACCATGGGAGGGGTGTTACCCCCTCCATGCCCTTGACCCTGAAACCCATTTGGATGGCTCCCCTTCTAAAATCAAAATATAGTTCATACGGGAGCTCTATACCCCCAAATAATGTTTTTATCCGCCTTGTAACAGCAATATTTTGGCTACATGTCTGTACCCAAGGTGTAGTGGGGGGGGGGGGGTGTCTTGGAGCATGGCAGGTTAGGTTTACCCCCCGGGGCCTCCCTGTTCTATTTCATCACATCACAAGTAAATATCTTTGTGCAAAATTTCCATCATACAGCTCACATTTTGCACTATATCCACATTTCTGTACCATGGAAGGGGGTCATCCCCAACATACCCCCCTGACCCTGATCCCCAACCCGGTTTGGGTGGCACCCCTTCTGAAAGTTAGTCCATAAGCATGATAAGGAAGCTCTGTACCAAAAATGGTGCTTTTAGCCACCAAATAACGGTAATTACACTAAGCCACCTGACTAATTGTTTCAAACGTTGTGTCTGAGTGGCTGGGATGTCACAAATTTATCATGCAACCAAGATTAAGCTAGAAGTGAAATATTAAATGCACAATCAATGTTTAAATTACATTTTAATTCTTAACATTGAAGTGGTTCGATTTTAGGAAACAATTGGTTGATTCATTTCCAATGATTTATGCACCCCATGCATTGCTGAATAATATATTGATATGAGCAGATGTTTATATACTGTTGTTAACAGGACAAATTCCATGAATGATGATGATGATGATGAAAATAATAATAACAACAATACTACTACTACTAGTAATAATGATAATGATGATGATAATAATAATAATAACAATAATAATAATAATAATAATAACAGTAATCATCATCATCATCATCATCATCATCATCATCATCATCATCATCATCATCATCATAATGATAGTAATAACAGTAATAATAATAATTTGATAATAATTAGGCCTATAATAATCATTCATAATTACAATAGCAACACTGATTTTTAATTTTCGCCCATGTAATTTCCACCCTTCTCTATGTGTCTAATGCAGGATCATTTCCAAAAACACGATAACCAACATAGAACCTCTGAGACATCTAACGAGATTGGAAACGCTGTGAGTGTTTGAGACTTTTATACATTTTACACTAACCCCGTTAAAATAGAAATGATACTCTTTCAAAAAGTAACGCAAAAAGAAATTTTCCAAATAAAATATAAATGTGTTTCGAATACCTAGTACGTAGTGAGATGAAGCTCACACCCGTACCAAGTCTAGCGTAGAGAGTAGGGGCGCAAATCCACGGGGGCAGGGGGACAAGGCCCCCGCGATTTTGAAGGTGGGGTACACAATATCAAATGTCCCCCCACGAATTGACATGTGTTGATAAATCTGAGTCTGTCCTTGCCTTTGGAGAAAGAAATGTTCGTCACTGAGCGAGTTTTCGGCGGCTGACGTGACCGGGAAATATTTATGACCTGGGATTTGGCCACGGATGAACACCCCCGTTGGCATAATCCTGCCTACGCGCATGCCTGCATGTGATGTTCCCTCTACATTTAAAAATGGATTTGCTCCCCTGCATGACAGAGAGTCTAGTTCAGGGTTTCTCAATTATTATTGTTGAAGTGCCATATCTGTTGTCAAGAATTTGTACTGCACCACTATCCAACATGCGAAGCGAGCTCAGCGTCGCGGCGTGGGGTCCAGAGGCCCGCTTAAGGGTCCAGGGGCCTGCTTAAGGGTCCCTGGCGGGGATCGAGGGGGCGGAGCCCCCGAAGTTTTTAAATAAGAGGCCTTTTAAGAGACCCAGAATATAAACAACATAACAACAAATTCAAAGAAATTACACAATTAATTATTCTGTTTTCATATACCGGCTTCCATGCGCCACTTCGGAGGGCCCGATGCGCCGGAGTTTGAGAACCCCAGGTCTAGTTGATGCGCTGTTCCTAAATGTCCAAACACCAGCAATAATTTCAAATGTGGTGTGTGAGTGGCTGAGATGTTTACGAATTTATCCTGTAACCCGGATTAAACTAGAAGTAAAATATTAACGGGACAATCAATGTTGCTTCCTGCATTTTAATTCCCATATTTTTAACAGTAAAGTGATTCAGTTTTAGGAAACAATATTCGTTGATACACTTCCAATTATTAATGGACACCCCATACGTTGTTGAATAATGTATTGACAACTGCGGATGTATACTGTTGTTAACAGGACCAATTCCATGAATGATGATGATGATGATGATGATGATGATGATGATGATGATGATGATGATGATGATGTTGTTGTTGATGATAATGATGATGATAATAATGAAAATAATAATAATGAAAATAATAATAATAATGATAGTAGTAATAATAATATTAATAATAAAAATAATAATAGGGCCTAAGAAAATGTTATGTTGCCCTCAATCGACCTACAATAAAATGCGAAAAAAGGGATCGCATTTTTTGGGGGCAGACCCAAACTCATCCTTATGGGGGGAAATGTCAGACCTGTGCGACGAATTTGCTAAAATTGCTATTCTATGGCTTAAAATAGCACATTTATATGCATTTTTCCCCATTCAAAAGACCTGTGAAAATTCAGGTGTCGCACAGTTTCGTCCTACATAAATTTGTTTATGTCGTAAAAAAAAAGGATAAAAGATAAAAATCGACCGACCGACCTAATTTTTAGAATTGGGCAACATAACTTATTTTTTGTACTACTACTACTACTACTGCTACTACTACTACTACTACTACTACTACTACTAGTAATAATGGAAAGAAGAAGATGAAGAAGAAGAAGAAGAAGAAGAAGAAGAAGAAGAAGAAGAAGAAGAAAATTGTTATGTTGCCCTCAATATTGACCGACCGTAACATGCGAAAAAAACAGGGTCGCGTTTTCTTTTTCTTTTAGCAGACCCAGACTCACTGTTATGGGGAAAAAATGTCAGACTTGTGCAAAGAATTTGCTAAAATTTCTATTAAATGGCTGAAAACAGCACAGTTATATGCATTTTCCCATTCAAAAGACCTGTAAAAAAAATTAAAAAAAAAAACTCAAATCTCACACAGTTTCGTCCTACATAAACTTGTTAATGTCGTGAATAAAATCAATAAAAAATAGATAAAAATCGACCGACCGACCCAATTTGTAAAATTTCACACTTGAGGGCAACATAACTTCTCTTTTTTTTTGGCCCAATAATAATAATAATAATAATGATAATAATAATAATAATAATAATAATAATAATAATAATAATAATAACAATGATAGGGCCTAAGAATATTGTTATGTTACCGTCAATCAACAGACCGTAAAATGCGAAAAAACAGGGTCGCATTTTTTTAGCAGACCCAAACTCACCGTTATGGGTAAAAATGTCAGACTTGTGTGAAGAATTTGCTAAAATTCCTATTCAATGGCTTAATGATAATAATAATAATAATGATAATTTAATAATGATTAATAACAGCAATTGATACATTGATTTTTTTAATATATGTCAATTTCATTTCCACCCTTCTCTGTGTGTCTAATGCAGGATCATTTCCAAAAACACGATAACCAACATAGAACCTCTGAGACATCTAACGGGATTGAAAACGCTGTGAGTGTCTGAGAACTTATACTCTTCCAAGAAAGTAACGCAAAAGTGAAATTTTCCGAATTAGATGTGTGCCAACATTAATTATGTGGTGTAATGGAGGCCATATGCGTAACCCGGGGGGGGGTCTAACACTTTTTGCAAGGGGAGGGGGGCTACCAAATCACCCTGTTTTCCTGAAAACATCGTTGTTTTTTTACAGAAATATCACCCATTTTTTGCCAAGGGTGTATTTTTTCTGATGCTTCGCTGTTTGGCCACGACAGGTTCCCGTTTATGGCGTGGTTTAACAGTGAAACATATTTTTGTCGGGCCTGTGAACTTTTTTATTGCATGTTGCAGCGCTCTTTGACCGTGGTTTGACATAAATCAAACACCCCTTTAGAAAATTTATGGGTACGCCTACGATGGAGCTTACCAAATGAATTTTTACCATGGTGACCTTGAACACTCAAGTGAAACAATCACGGTCAATTCAGTGATTTCAACGGTTGTTATGGTGTTTACGTGTAAGAGGTACAAAACAAGGTTTGCGTTCTTTCCTGATGAGTTTATAACAAACAGTCAATATCGCATTATCGAAAGATCTTCTCCTTCTCATTATTGTCAACATTATCATCATCATCGTCATCGTCGTTGTCATCATCATCATCATCATTGTACTTCACAAAGGAAACTTTTGGACGTACAATGTAACTTTGCAAGCCACTGTAACTACTGTGTATATTGACTTTATGCAACGTGGGGATTGAAAACGGAAATGGAGAACCACTTCATGATTACTCTACTCGCTTCAACCTAAAAATGTCACAAATATGGTGGAAAGAGGGTTTACCAAACTCTGTGTCATCATTCCAACTGCTGCTATTACAAGCCGGGGATATTAAATGGCAAAAGTAGAGTTGTAAAGTGGGTCAGTATGAAAAATGGTGTAAAATCAAAGACAGAAAGCCGTTTCATTGCCATCCAATCGGTATTTGTATTGAAGCCAAAGCCTGACGTTAAAAGTGCCAGTCATTGTAATTTTGTTTTAAATTTGACTTTATTTTTTCAATGGATATGTCTTTAGGACTCTGTGGGACAACATCATAGCAAACATTGAACCTCTCAAAGGACTGACGAAATTGGAACGACTGTGAGTATCTCAGATTTTCACTTTCACTAGAATGAAGCAATGGAAACGATTACTTACTGAATTGCATGCTGGATTTCCGAACTCCCTTTATTTTCAAGTTTTGATAGATGGGTTCATTTATATCCTTTTCTCTCTTTTGACTGTATTGCGTGGCATATCCTCTGTCACATAAATCATCATCATATCCTTTTTTATCACGTCCATAAACCTCCTTTTGTCCTACTTCTCTTCTTTTTTCTGGTGGCACCATTTCCAACATCTTTCTCCCGATATGCTCTTCATCCTGTCCTTTGTCCAATCTACCGTACTCTCCTCTCTTGCGTTTTATCCCCAAACCTTCGGACTCATTTGCTGTCCTCACAAACTCGTTTCCAATCCTATAACTTCTTGTCACTCCTAAAGAAAATTGCAACATCTGAAAGTTTTACTCTGCCACATCGAACTCTTCTTTTTGCCTGGTTTACTCTGAGTTGCGTAGTTTCATAAATTTACATTAAAGTCACTTATTAAATATATACCTTTCTTTTCACTTTCAAATATTTGCATCATATTATTTAACATTTCTCTAAAACTAGACAATTATTACGAGGTAGATAAATACATGCAACGAAAATAGACTTATAAGCTTTGGGTGGATTTCAGTGAAAATCATTTGACACTCATCTGTAATACATGATAAATCATTTCGTAAGACATAATTATACTCATTACGTATGTATAAACCAACATCGACACCTATTCTTCCTTGTCGACCTAAATGAACAAAAGATTGTGAATTTTATACAAATTTATATATTTGAATTCAAAGTAAATCAAGTTTCAGATACCGCAATTGCACTAAATTTATATTCAACAGTTGAAAAAAAAATGGCATTAAATTCATCAATTTTTTGAAGACTTCCAGCATTCAAATGGTGTAATGAAAAATTTGACTGTTTATTTACAAGTGTGGAATCAAATTTTCAAAAATACTAAAATCGGGTTTATTTTGTAGGAAATTAGTAGGAAATTTGTTGTGAACGGATTTATTTTCAAAAATTGTAATTTACTCACGACCATTGCGGAGTTTAAGCGTTAAGTAAAAATATTGATATTTTGGTACAAAGAATTCACTTCTATCAATTATGATTAATTGGAAAGATATATATCTGAAACACAATTTTAACACAACTATGATTGAATAGAAGGAGTATTACAACACTTGCACACACACACAAACACACACACACACACACACACACACACACACACACACACACACACACACACACACACACACACACACACACACACACACACACACACACACACACACAAACACACTCACACCATTCAATTTAAATGATTAACTATAAGCTATATACACGCAATAACATATTAGCCACTAATTACCGCCAATCTAAAACTACAATGATAAATATGAGAGTAGCCAAGATTAATATTAATTACCTCATGATATCATTTTGAGGCGATGATCGTATTGTGTCCACGTATTTCAAGTTAATGCAGTTTTTAAATCAAGTTCCAATCATTTTTGTGTTTTGCTAACCCTTTAACCGTTTTTCCTCCGCGTGCCGGTAGAAGAGCGCTAATTTTCCATCTAAGGTACATGTTGCTAGGATTTTGCTGTTCTCCTGAGTCTTGGCAAGAACAATTTGGTCGTTGATGGGATGATGCTAATCAGAACTACCTGTTGTGGGTTACCCGATGTATACAACATGATGTCTCTCTATGGGTCTCGAGGAACACCGAGCTGGTCACGGATGATTGTAGTAATAATCTTATCAGTATTCTCCCCAGATTTCCCCTCTACTCAAAATATGCACGATCTCTTGGAGCACTGTTCTTGGTTGTTATAACATGGTTGTCCAGGCGGCTGATTTCTCCTTTCATGCTTGATACGGTTTCTTCAGATCAGGCAACTCCTTATCCTTTCTTTCTTGTTGCTTTTGAAGGTCAAATACATCACTTCGTATGACCTCCAGCTTGTCCAGTATTTCACTACGTTTCTTCATTCTGAATATTTTCTCCAGCAAGTTGACAAATTCGTGGTTCTTTAGCAGATCTTTCATAAGTAACAGCTGAAGGTAGCCTGGTGTGTGGTACTGGTGAGTTAGAATTGACATTGTTCACGGCTCACTGTTTCTTCAGATCAGACAACTCCTTATCCTTTCTTTCTTGTTGCTTTTGATGGCCAAATACATCACCTTGTATGACCTCCAGCATGTTTAGTATTTCACCAAGTTTCTTCTCCACAGCATTGCCGACTATTTTCTCCAGCAAGTTGACAAATTCGTGGTTCTTTAGCAGATCTTTCATAAGTAACAGCTGAAGGTAGCCTGGTGTGTGGTACTGGTGGGTTAGAATTGACATTGTTCACGGCAGAGCTAATAACAATGGAGAAGTAAATCCTAATGTTCTGGTTGCTTGGGAAAATGTAAGGAAAGAGAGAGGAACTCTATCTGTCCACGTATTGCATTTGTTGTAAGATCACCAATGCCAGGAAATTACATCAAACAGAGTTTTACAGGAAAAGTGCGGGAAAATATTAAATTAACCCGATAAATAGTTAAAATTAATTCAGTTAACGTATATCCCATCATTCACTCCCTATTTTACTTATAATACAGGGACTTGGATGAGAACAGGATATCAAACATTGGACCTCTCAGAAATCTAACAACATTGCGACGGCTGTGAGTGACAAAGATGTAGCCCTATAGTGTATGAATCGAATGGAAATTAAACCATTTTGGTAGCATCTTTTATTAGGCGTATTGTACCTCCTCTATTGGCCGAATATCTGATTAATGCCCGTATATCTCTTTTTAAAATCAATGCTGCCGGGGGTGGGGTGGGGGAGGGGTAGACAACCCTTAAATGATTTATAAGATAACGTGTGGAGGACGTGAAACAGAACCCTATGTAGGTGGGAAAAGATGACGGTTGCAAAGGGACCCCTTGCTTTTAAAACTGTATTTTACAGATCATATCATGTTGCAGTAAAATATTATGAATTGGCCGGATCGGAAACATGACCAACGTACTATACTGGTATAGGGGCAGTGTTGGTTGGGGTAATTTCACCTTCTAGATTGAGAAAATTTTGCATTTTCACACTGTAAAATGTACAGTTTTTGCCCTTTTAGTAAAAAGTGTGAGACAAGATTGATTTGTCTTCCTTCCAATAAATAAAATGTTGGTACTAACAGTGACAATGAATTTGTATTTCATTAATTTTCAATTCGTCATTTTTGCCAGTGAAACAGACTAAACCTAAAATATCTATTTGTAATGGGTTCAATGTATTTTCCCCTCATATTTTATGGCTTCATAATTGAGTAAGTCTCTATCATCATATGTCATCCAAATTTGCAGTTTGGGGACAGATTCAATGAATTTATTAACTCCTCTTACCTAAACGTGATGGTTTTCTCCGCAAAAACTACAAAAAATCTAAGTTTTTAAACTGTTCTTTGTCAACTCTAGATCATGGAATATTTACCCGTTTCGATCTTATTTCTTTATATAGGTTCCTGTGGAGCAACAAAATATCAAACATAAATTCACTCAAAGGACTTATGAAATTGGAATGGCTGTGAGTATCTCAAATATTCACATTTTTTGTTATAAACTACACTTAAGAATTGATCAATGGACACTATTTCTTACCGAATTGCTTGTAGGATTTCCAAACTGTTGTAATTTAAACATGAGAGCGACGTTCGTTTTTATAGTTCAGGTAATTCAAGCCACGGTCAGGATTACTGGAGTCTAACGCAATTTGTAAAACGCACGTGCTAATGATTAACTGCACTGCAAAATTATTCATTCAAACATTAACGAAACTGGGGTCAACTGCGTTAACATATAGACGACTGTACTAACAAAAATAAATGTCTTGCAATAAATTCTAATGCAACCATTTTGCTGTACTCCAAGCAATGTCTAAAATCAAGGAAATGTTGTTTCCGTTGTTTTCGAAACTTATTAAAAAATGAATACAGTTCTTGGAAGCAATCGGAATCACATTTGAAAGGTACAGAATTCCTGTCAATTGCGAGGATAGTGACTGTTGTAACATTACAACGCAACTACGATAACTCTTCGAATGTTAGGAAGAACTACAGGATATCAAATATTAAACCTCAGAAGGCAAAACAAAATCTCCACCCTCTCCTCACATTATTTTCTCGTAGGTAATATACATAATAATCTGGTCATCCTTGACGGGTGAAGAAATCTTTGTAAAAAAGCAGGAATTTACTGATCATTTTGTAATATTATATCCACAACGATTATGTAATAAGTACCATCAACTGACAGAAAAAAGGGTAGTCATTTACGAAGTAAGCATGAAAACAAAATGACATATATCAAGCAGGTTCATTATAACTTACTCGGTTTTTGTATTCAATTCAAAGATTAACCTGAAAAGTGCCAATCAATGTAGTTTTGCACTCTTTCTTCCTTTTGTTTGTTCAATGTGTACATAGTATAGAAACCTGATGAACAACAGAATATCAAACATAAAACCTCTCAAAGGACTAACGAAATTGGAACGTCTGTGAGTAATTTTCACATCTTCATCATTAACTTCTTCATTCAACCAGTACTTTTCCAATGTCTGAACATATGCGCGTCCAGGTTCTTTCAAGTCATGTATTTATCCACGTGTTCATAATATTAATCGGTCGAGTAATCCCTGTCAATTTCTGCAATAAACCGTGAGGTAAAAAGCAGAGTTAAGTTTTCTTGGTTTCTGAGGAAAAAAAAATCTTTTTGTTCCATTTTGTTAGACAAGTAATGTATAATTTGTCCATAATTTACAATATATCCATAGCAAAACATATATGTTATTAACCCGTTGGAAACAAAGTACAAGTTAACTCGTGTTGGGGTATTTAGAAAATGGATGTTATAGTAAAATCCAATCATCTCAAAGGGGTTAATATCATTAAGGGGGTACAACAAGAAAAGATACACAAAAGTTACGAACCTTTCAAAATTGAGCACGTCGACTAATATTCGAAGACACTCATCTTCTTCGTTTAAATAACTGCATTGGCTACATGTTACTTAACGGATTGAATGCAAAACACTTTAATACCACGATTTCTCAGGCATTTAAAAGAGAGGTACCCGTTTACCTGTTTGATAAAAATCATCTCATTCCCATACTGAGAATAGCAGATATTTACAAACAAACAACATGATATAATAATCATTTCAAGGGCATTGTGTGTCTCTTACAAGCGTGATAACAATCCATTGATGCCCGTACACTATCCGAGCTGGGTAAAAAAAAATCTAAGTTCATGAACACGACTCTGAGTCATTTGAATCTGCGTCATATGACATGTATGACGTCACGTCACCTTTTAGGTGTGTAGTTCCATTGCTGCATGTATAAATTGAATATGGTAATGTATTTAGGCACCAGAACAAGTTTCCATTAAATCTGAACTCGAATTGAAAATACAGTCTGTGTTCCTAATGCATACCTTCGAAAAAGGTGGTAGGTCATTTGTTTCTTATATGCTCGTCCAAAAAAGATTTTTTTTTGTATCAATTTCAAAATTCAATGGAGTGTAACGTCATAGACAATAAGCGGACTGATTATCTACACAGGGCGACATACACATTTAACGTAAAAAATTATTTGGTTAATACTCTGTAAAAATTTATATTTCTCATTTATTTATTTCTCAAAATGTTCGGCAGACTCCAGTGTCATTACAAGGTGTACACCATGCGCGTGTATGGACTTTCAAAATAGACCCTAAACACGTAATTGAAAGTCGATCTCAGACTACCCTAAACAAGTATTCAAGTCTGAAAAGATACCCTTTTGAAGTAAGCCTTCTGTTAAAAGTATACCCTTTTTTCCTGATTTTGGCGATTTTGATACCCTTTTCGATGTACGCGCGTACATCGTCCGACCGTGAAAAACAACCCTTTTTACGCGTTTTTTCACACGCGCATGGTATACACGTTGTAATGGCACTGGCCCCCCGGGGAAAAGGCATACTTGTATTTTTTTCTTTCTTGACCATACAGTTCTCTACCCAGCAACAGGATATTGAACATTGAACCTCTGAGGAACCTAACGAGTTTGAAATGGCTGTGAGTGTCAAAGATTGAAATATATTTAATAATTTTGAAGTGGATAAAATTGACACCTATGCAGTGATTCATAATTTCTAAGTTTACCGCAAATGCATGCCGGTTCGTAGAATCATTGATTTCATACAGGAAAGTACCTATTTGGAGTTATGTCCACGAAAGGTAGTGGGAGGGAAATAGTTATATATCGGGGAGGGTAGGAAGAAGAGTAGGTCATGACGCCGTTAGAGTCTAACGACTTTTTTGTGTTAAGCTACCTCTTCCTACTCATGAGAAGTTACCCCCAGGACACAAGCAAGACTGGGTGACATGGAAGTCCCTCAACCGACCATGCACAGAATGGGTCAGTGCAAGTTAACTTGAGAAAGTGGGGATATACAGAAGATGACAACATTTCTGACTCTTATCTTTTTTTTTGTTTATTATTTTTTATTATTATGATATACAGTATGATATATTTTTGGATTTGTGTAGATGACGGACACGAAAGAAGAAGTGGTTAAGAAATTATTTCGAGAGATTAATTTTGATGTAATAGATTCATCCATATGACGCACTCTGTTTAGACTACGCCAGCAGATTTTTACATATAC
>JZLH01S0135357.1:0-10569 GCA_001188425.1 Eucidaris tribuloides
TCCCTGAACTACCATTGGTATGCAAATTAATGGTCAATGGTGCTTACCTTGGGAAACTCCATTGATTTACCATTATGGTGTAACGACCATTGGATATGCAAATGAGGGTTCCAAAATTTACCTAATTAGTTCAATGGGTGTCCCAATGGTGTCCCAATGGTGTCCCAATGGTGTTTCAATGGTGGTTTCAATGGTGGTTTCAATGGTGGTTTCAATGGTATTTCAATGGTATACCATTGAGAAATTTCTGTAAGGGTATAGATCTATGTAATAAACATATAACGTTATGTAGTTTGGAAAGATATGCAGCACGAGTGACAGGTGCATGGATTTACGTGTGACCCTCAAGACACAGACGTGGTTACCTGACGCGACCAAAAATTGTGACCCGTGGGCTGTATAGTTCATGTAACTTAAATTAGGGTCTAATAAATTGCAGTAATTCACAAAAAATATCAGAATTGGATAGGTAAAATACTGTACTCACCTGTAGGTTTACCACTCCCGCAGTCACATGTGTCAACATAATTCGACAAAATAAAGTGCATATGTCGCTGCCAGATTTTGGATGACCGGTAATCTACTGTACGTTGGCCAAACTTGAATTGAACGCGCTGCTGCGCTGCCAGCGCCAGCCAATCAGGCAGTTATTATCCTCTGTCTCAAGAGGGCGCGCGCGTTGACGACACACAAAGTGACATTATACAAAATTTTTAGTGGCAGGCCCTACTCAGTATCCCTGGCCTGTACAGTAATAATTTTGTAGCTCACTCAATGTAAGCACAAAATGAGTCATGAATAAAACCTGGGCGACATTTGTTCCTTCAAATAATGAATCAAGTTCTCAGGGAGCGGAGGGATCGGGTTGGCTCATTACAAACACAAATCCATGGCCGTCACTTGGCTATTTTGAATGGAGGTTCAGATTCAGCGCAAGGGTAAAATCTTAGGGGGACGAAATCCGTCGGGCAAATATATTTGCCTGACCCCCCCCCCTCATAAAAAAATCTCAAACAGCAACCAAAAAGCGGTGGGCAGACCGAACCGTGCGGAGGGGTGTTGACGACGAAAAACGACATGCAGCATCCTACAAGCACAGACGAGGGAGGGGTGGGGAGGGGCAGGGGCCGATGACGAAAAACATTTTTGACTGGTAAACATCTATTTTTTCATCAGCCAAACAGCAAGCGACAAGCGGGAGGCAAGGGCCAACGGAACATTTTCTCTGCCAAAATACCATTTCTACCCGGTCAAACAAGAACAAAAAGGCCCAAGTGTCGAAATTCTTGAAAACAGTAAAATAGACCTATATAGGCTACAATTTTGCCGACTGCCAAAAATGAAAATGCCATCTTGGTGTATGAATGTGCGCAATTGCCCTTCCCCTCAAAATTTTACCCCCCCCCCGAAAAAAGGAATCATCTATATGACAAAAGTCGTACAAAATTCTGTCTTAAAAATTAATAAGAAGTAACAATGGAATCAATGTTTTTCTTTGTCAGAACATCCAATAGATACACGATGGATTTTTGAAAGGGCCTCAATCAGGCTGGGGCGTCGATCCGGGGGGGGGAGGCAGGGGCAGTCAGAAAATATTGGGGGGGGGAGGGCAAATAAAGTTTTGCCCCACAATTTTGACAGCTTGAAACATACTTGTATTGGTAATACAAGTATGTTTTAAAAGTCCTGCAATTAAGGCACTATATAACCACTACAAAAAAAAATCAAATGCAATTTCAATTTTGCGTCCCTCTTTGCGCGCGGAGCTCGCTGAAATATTTGACATTTTCAGTTACTTTTCCGCCCTTGCTTATGCAAAATATGAGCATCGAGAGTAGTCCGTATCAGGTGCTAAGGATACTGTAAGCGGACAGATGATGGCATAATAGACGTAATAATTATGTATGGCGTCATTGCTGGAAATCTGAACCTATAAAAATCACATCTTCCACTCATTTAGGAAAAGTTATGACCCAAATTCTTTCAGTAGTCTATCCATGGCCACGATTTAAAAAAAACTCGGCCACACAACCAACAGCCTAGTATTACAACTACAAGAGTGTGTATAAGAGGGTGGTATCCCCCCCCCCCCACATTTTCAAAGTGGATTTGCACCCATATGTGTCTTCAATATTTTATGCTGCAATTTGAAAACGCCTGATATATCCAAGATTGGGCGAGGGGTTAACAAAATTATTATTATTGAAAAGGTAAACAGTGGAAAAACACTTTACAATATCATAAACGAACATAATTACTGCGTGATGAATGTTATGAACCAACCTGTTCAGTCGAGTGATATAATGTGGTTAACGAATGATAAATTCAATAATCTGGACTCTCAAGTAAGTCAGTTTCTTCGATTTATAATCGTCAAGCATATTTTTACGCGTCTTTACTTAGAATTGCCATAGTTCGTGTAGGCATATTTTTATGCGTTTACTTTATGAATGAATAATGAAATATGAGTTAAACTGATATGAAAAAAAAAACCCAGAAACGTATACTGGTATACAGCATTCAGAAGCGGAGATTTCATGTGACGAGTCGGGAGCGGGTGGACTGAAGGCGAAATGAATACACTCGCAGGCCGGGGGTAAAAAGATATCTTTCGAATCCATATGTTGTCAGTTCTCATTTTATCTGTTGTCAACAAGAAACAAAATTATCTATCATTACAAAAAGAGGATTTTTCATATTTCATGTGACATGAATAATGAATGATATTGTAAAGAAAGTAAGAACTGAAGACCCGACTTCGGCCAAAGTGTCAGATGACAAAGCACCAATGAACTTTTTCACTGAAAGGGCTTGTTTTGTACGTGTGAGATGCAACTACTTATTCACGTACTAGTCAATACACACTGATCACGCTGATTCACGCCGAAAATAAAGCTTGGGTGCACATGTGAAGGGCACAAAGGACATTCTGGTATACACTGTACATCAAAATGTAACATATTGTATCCAGAATATGCTGATCGGAAATGGCAAAATGAAGACCCCACTTCCAATTGCATGATAAAATGCATAACGCAAGTTTGGACAAAGGGTGTGATTTGGGGGTTCCAGAATTTTGTAGTTGTCAGTCTGAATCATAAGAATACAGCCATGTACTGTAGAAAATAATTTGAGATCGTATTTCATATACGCCTATTTAATTACTTTCTTCTGTTAAATATGAAACCAGAGTGAAAGTGATTGTAACATGTTTTCTAAAATGAATATTATATCACAAACTTATACATGTTTAGCTGTTATTTTGCGTGTGAAATTCATCTAAGTGAACTACACTACTGTATTTTAACATGATTAAAAAGTTATCAGCTAAAAAAAATGTAACTAATCAGAAGTTGTCCTTGGTTGAAGTTTTTTTTTTTTTTGGGGGGGGTTATGTTCTCTGGGAGATATTGTCAGATTGGTACCGTCCCCTGAACAGTTGTCTTCGAGGGGGGGGGGGGTTGTCAGGTGGGAATTGTCCTTGGGAGGAATTGTCCTTGGGGGAATTGTTCGAGGGGTAGTTGTCATTGGACCGTTGTCCTCGAAGGGAGTTTTCGGGAGGTGGAAGCTTTTTTTTGGGGGGGGGGAGATGTCAGATGGAAGTTCCGGTGGGGGGGGGGAGTGGCTGGGGGGGGGTATCAAGTGGGAGTCGTTTCCAGGGGGAGTTGTCCTTGGGGCGAGTTGACGTAGCAAGGTGTTTGCAGAGGGGAGTTGTCCTTGAGGGGGATGTTTCGGGGGGGGGGCTGTCCTCTGGGAGAGTTTCTAAGTGGAAGTCATCCACAGGAGAGTTGTCCTCGTGGTGGGGGATGGGGAGTTGTCCTTGGGGGGAGCTGTTCTCGAGGAAAGCTGTCTTTCACAGAGTTGTCGGGGGGGGGTCTGTTTTCAGATGCACTTAGTAATTTGAAATTACAGTAATAAATCACAACTTCTTACCAGCAGTAGTAACACTAAATATAAAACTATACATGATTCATTGAATAAAATTTCTATTGGTATATATAATTTTCTTTTTGGCAAATAGTTACAGCGCCCTTTATGATTCAGTGATACACTTCAATCATGTCAATTGCTCTGTCCCAGACTCCGTTCAGGTTTATTCAAAACAGTGTCATTTCTTGAATAAGCACACCATTTTAAATTGAGGCACACATTTTTTAGAGCTCTTATCCTGCAATATACATATTCAATATACGTATAATTATAGATCTACATAATATGATCTCTATCATCAGATTTAAGACTAAAACATTAAGATACATGACAGTTGTAAGAAATTTATAAAGGATGACATAGAAACAAGTGAAAAAATACCCGGGCTTGGGACTCGTTCCCGAGTCCGAGTCCCAAGTATCCGAGTCAGAGTCTGAGTCCGAGTGCTTGGTCTCCCAGTCTGAGTCCGAATCCGAGTATGGGATTTTGGAACTCGATCGAGGCCTACAACATTAAGCTTCTAGCCTACGGTATGACTATAAAATGTGTTGGTCAATACACTATGAAGAACTGTGCTCGCTACAAATTTGTAAATTGCAAAGAAATTCCACATCATGCTGAACCATAAGGGCAAGGGTCTGAAGGTATAGTATAAACGGTCAATACAAATCCTCCACCCCACCCCCCCCCCAAAAAAAAAACAGTTTGCATAAGGCCATATAGGCGTATATGCAGTATTTTGCAGAGGGATATTCATCCGCCACCAAATCCTATGATCGGGTGTATAGTGACGAGTTTTTATTTCATTCCACATGCAACTCCAGGTCCAACAATTTTCCTGGTCAGCCCAGCCGCCGAAAAGTCGCTCAGTAGACATGGCGGAGAACGGGGAAGGGGCTAGTTCCAAAACCCAGGTCCACATTTTTTCGGTCAGCCCAGCCGCCGAAAAAAAAAAAAAAAAAAAAAAAAATGACGGTCGGGGGGGGGGGGGGGATGGTAATTGATTGCGCTGTGAGAAAAAGAAATCCTCGCGTCAAAAAAAAATCCATTCAAGATTGTACACTGCCATGCAGGGGGTGGCGCCAGGTAAAATCTAATGGGGATGAGAAACTCAGTCAACTTTCACCCCCCCCAAAACAAACCACTGGCCAAATTGCAAGCAAAACAGCATCCGAGAAGGGAGGACGAGGGATTACTAGCCAAATGAACAACCGTAGGGGGGGGCGAAATTTTGGAAAACCAGTTGAATTCCCGTCATGTTCAAAAATAGGGGGCTGCCCTCCCCCCAACACACACTGTTGTGCCGACCATTATTCATGTTTAAGAAGGGGGGGGGTCAGTATAAGAGGAAGTGTTTCGGTAAGAGGGTGTTTTCAGGGTCCCCCTTTTTTTTAAGTGATACGCTATATTATTGTGAAGCTTCTATTGAAAAAAATCAAACTTTGATATCTCAGCTATAGTGATGTTTACATGGACAAATAAACATCCCGGAATACAAATGTTTGGAAAGTTATGCTGCCACTGGAAAGGTATGCATGAATAAACAAGTTGCCCTCCTGTGGTGGATAAGATAGACCAGAGCTACACACAGTAAGTCTATAGGAGGAAGTGGGCAGGTGAATCCGGTCAACTTGAGTGCTTGTAGATTTTTACTTTTTTAAAGCACTAACTCGTCTGATCATATGACATTTATCAAAAGACCTTATCAAAGACAATTAGAGCATGAAGGATTATGTAGCTCACATTTTTTGTAATTACGGTCATTGTCAGGGGCGTCGATCCGTGTTTCGGATTGGGGGGCAAACGGGGGGGGGGGGGCAAAAGTGAAAAAAATGTCAAAAATTTTCGGCTCTGGTTAGCCAGTGGCTGAAAGGGTGGTGTGTGAACATCCAAAACACCCCTTGCGTTCTTATTTCGATTTTTCAATTTAAATCTATTTTTCAAAAGAACAATGAGGACAATATAACAATATAAAATGATGTAAAGAATAGGAATAAATGACGAAATTTACAAAATTAAGACATTAATTAGTTTTAAAAACAATTTATATAGGTAAGCGAAATCATGATAAATATGGCGGCACCTATATAAAGAGAAATTGTACAGCAGTAGGATCCGAAAAGGTATGATAATTGCCATATTTGGAGACTGTAAAAAATAAATGTATATTAAACAGAATGAACAGTGAGATTGAGAAAATCAACCAAATTAGAACAATAACGACCACATTTTATCATGTTCAAGTGTTCAAGTGGATTGGAATTGTCATAAAACTTGTTTTTGTTTGTTTGGTGTATGGGTCAACAGTGTAAACAACACATACTGTAAAATTATTCTGTTATCCGCAATAGCACACTGTTATAAAGCAATGAAATTAGCCAACCAGCTGCCTTCCCCTCCAAAAGAGAGAGGGGAAAATGAGAATATCCTAAAGAAGCTACGTAATGCATGTATTTCAGTTCGAGAGCAGGGCAGCTGCATGGTCATACAATTAGAATGCAGAATTACGAGAAACAAACCTTACATTAGAAATTACGTGCTTGTAAAATATATTCGTTCAGTGACAGCAGATTAAATTTGCATTTGACGACTGACAAGGATGGACTTTGATTTTTTTTTCCAAAGGAGGATCATTCCAAACTTTGGGACCAGTGAACATAATTGTTGTTTTGGGTTTTTTTTTTAGCTCACCTGAGCCAAAGGCTCAAGTGAGCTATTGCGATCGCTTTTCGTTCGTCGTTCGTCGTTCGTCGTGCGTCGATCGTCGTGCGTAAACTTTTACACATTTTCAGCTTCTTCTTCAAAATGCATCATTGGATTTGGCCCAAACTCGGCAGGCATTATCCTGGGGGGGGGGGGGGTGTATTCAAGGGTCCTCAAATGGTACACCGGGCCCCTCTAGGGGCCCAGGGGCAAGGCCCTTAAGGGTTTTCAAACATCTTCTTCTTTCGGATCGAGAAATAGTTTAGATAAGCCACTTTGTGTGTAGATACCTCTATATGTGCTAAATCCTCATGACAATGCCCAGGGTGGCCCCGTTTGGCCTCTAAGGTGGGCAAAAGTTTGGGGTAGGGCCCTATGGGAATAATTCACATTCACATCAATGCATTTTCACCAAACTTGGTGGGAATGATCCTCAAGGGGAGGGGATAGAGAGTTCCTGGAATGGTACACCAGGCCCCCTGGGGGCAGGGCCCATAAGGGCCCAAACTATGTAACTTTCTAACCACAAGCTCATGTGTAACCAAACTTGGGTGGTAGATGCGTAACAGGGACTTCAATGTTATTTGGGGGTCAAAGGTCACATATGTATGTCCAAGGTCAAATGAAGTCAAATGATAGAAAATACCTGGAAGTTTGTTCTTTGGTTGGTATCGGCCCATTTGTAATTAGCTTTCAATGGTAGATGCTACATGTATAGTGACCTTAATATTAGGTTTGGGTCAAAGTGACATAAGTAGGTCAAAGGTCAAATGTTAAGATACTAGGGCGTGCCTTGATTTTTTTTATATAAAAAAAACGGATTTTAGAATTTGATTTAACTTGGCAAAATCAGCTGTAGGGCAAGGGGATGCAAAGTTTTTCAACTGTTTCATTTGGCTACGTGGGTGCCTAGATATCAGCCTCCAAGGGCCAAAACTGTATGTATAACTGATTTTTTTTTTTTTTTTGGGGGGGGGGTTTACCATAGAGAGTTTGCGAGACCTCAGGTGAACGTCGTGCCCCCGGGGCTCTTGTTATCGACTGTAGTTCGAGTACGTGGAAGATAATATACACCACTCTCTCTTGTATACAGGAGTGTATTGAATAATTTCTTTCAACCATGATCTGAAAAACTTAGGGTAGTTCATTTATAATTAACTGATACATGAAAATTCCAACTCTGTAGGTATATAAGGCAGTAAGATATATTTAGTATAGGCTACTTGTATGAGAAAGATGTCCAACTTTATTAACAATCCTAATTGCTATTTTTTTTTAATGTAAAAATGGTTTTTTCCAGTGCAATAATCGGGATAACGTAGTTAAAATATGGAAGTATCAAAGATGAGTACAATTCCATTAAAACATTGGTAGGGAAATCTTTTGAGAATACTTGTATTTCTGAATAATAGTTTACTAATATTCTGAATAATCATGTTTTTTTTTCCTTTTCTTTTCGTTAATTTGTTCAACCAATTTCATTTATGGTACTTATTTTCTAATCTTACTTGAATCAAAAGTGTAGGTTATAGTAATGGTGTTTTTTTTTTTTTTTTTTACAATTTATATGATTTGCCAACTATTCATAACTGTATTCTCATACCTCATTTTATTTTATGTTGTAAATTGTGAATGTTGAATTTTCATTTTGAGGCAGGGCTCTATGGGAGAGCAGGACCTCTTGGTCCTGAAGAGACCACCCTGTTGAAATAAAACGAAATTATAAACTGGACATATAACCATTGAACTTGAGAAATTGTTTTCGGTTTGTCAAATAATCTTTAAACCAATCCAAAGCCCTCCCTCGAGTCCTGTAATGACGTAATTTATGAATTAAAATCGTGTTAAAGGCTATTGAACTCCAGTTGCGTGTAACATGTTATCAATAGTATGGTAATTTTGTCAATAAATGTCAATAAAGCATGGGTTGTTGCTGACGGGTATTTAAAATTGTGTTCTCTGTTATATTTACATGAGGGAACTCACTACCTTTAAAAGCACCATGCAAGTGAAGTACTTGTTAGATTGTGTTAGAATTCCTTTCAAGGGAAATCGAGCAGCCTCTCCTTGAAAAATAACACATGGATGATTGTTGAAGAACCTGCGGTTAGAGAGTTGGACCCTACACACGTACAGCTGCATACGGACGCATGTGGTTTCTGTTTATTTTAGACGTTTGCCCTCTATGACCCCTTTTCTAAGAAGTGCAATACATGTATATTATAAAGAGAGTCGGTCCATACGTACTGAACAATGATCATACAAGCAATAATCTTCATTGAAATTACCCAGCCAAGAGTCTCACCAAATATCAAAACGTATATTTTTTTGAACTCCACCAATTAATATTAGACATCAGTCTAAAAACAAATATAAAGGGAACAAATCGTAGTACGTATTTATCGAGTAACTTGTGTGATGTAAAGTTTCGGGTATTACACTCGCCCAGTGCGGTGTTTCCCTCACAAAACCCATGCTTCATATACTAGCTGATTCGCGTAAAAATAAATTATGCAATAACAAAATATACGACGCAGAAATTCTCTATGTATATTTATTCCACTATTGTGGAAGTGCACGTTGCATGCAGATAAGAATAAACTTGACACAAAATAAGATATTCACTTAAACTTCATTGACCTTGGAATTCAATGTGAACGCTTTTATGTTAAACCAACTCTGTTCTCACCTTATGTAACACTTAGCTTTCTTTTGTGAATGTGTTCTGTGTCAGAGTATAACCTTTTTTTGCATGCATATGCCCTTGTACATGTAGGCCTACTATACTGGACATAGGTGAAGGCAATAGGTACAAGTCTGGCCAGATTTGCCGATCCGCAAACAATGACATGACCTGCAAGTAAGCAGTAAAGTCATTGAACTTGGCTGACTCGGATCCACGCAGTAGACTATCGTTTAGATTAATCCGTTTTCTGCTGTGTAGGCGTATACACATTAAAAGTTCTAATCCCCTAGTGAATGAGGGATAGCCTAAGGTCTACTGTACTATAAGTATGGAACTTAACTAGCTCCATAATACAAGTAGCCTGCCAGTAGTATTGCACAGTGACATTTGAATTTAATTCGAAGAGTACATAAAGTGTGTGGCAATTATCCATGGGAAGTTGTTATATAACTAGCCATAGCAGATTGATTGCGTAGTGATTGTGTACACTATAAATTGAAGCTATTAGTGAAATGTGCCAGCATGCACATGAAATAACATTGTAGATACGTAAGCATAAGTCTGTTGAATTATTATGCGATCAACTTTACTATAATTGTAATATTAAAACTGAATATTTATTTATCTATTTATTTATTTTCATCTTCTTTTAACAGGGTAACCCTTTCAGTTTAATAACTGGTCTGCCAAAGGGCCCTGCAAACAATATAGGGCCTAAAATGAAACGATTTCTTGTAACAGTCCGTTCTTGTATTATTCTAATAAACAATGGGGTTAACCATTTTTAGCAGGCATGACAATACCATACTTTTGAGCTTTTCGAAAGATTGATGAAAAATGTGTCAAATTGACCCAAAATGTAGGCCTACTACCATAATTATGAATTGTTATGTCGATTTACGAAAGGGGTGACATGGTGATATTTGAATTGCTTCATTATGCTGAAATGATATATGCAATGTGACATAATATGCAGGCATTGGTGAAATATATTTAAATTACATATCATTTCTAATGCAAATCGTCATTGATGTTTTTCCTCCAGTAAATAGAAAAACTACAATTCATGCTTGTTATTGTAATTATTTCTATCCCATTTCACCTCCAGACATTCGACCAATTTACAGTAGTTTTGAATTTATCGTTCGAGTTGTCATATGAAGTGAAAACACATAGATGACCTTTGTGACCTGTCCTGTCAGGGGACTGGGATTATCGGAATGTAAATCAGTGAGGTGTAATAGAGAGAC
>JZLH01S0135376.1:0-24893 GCA_001188425.1 Eucidaris tribuloides
ATCGTACTGGAATTTCATGAGTGGTGGCAAAGTTTGCGTGAGGACATCGTAATTGACAAACGTGTATTGATTTCTAAAAGTGTCTCATTGATACAATCATGACATTTTGACTTGAGGGATTTGGGGCCAAAAATGTCACTTTCTCAGTTTTTGGTAAAAAGTGAAGATTTTAGCATAAAACGAATTTTTAAATGTTTGGTGAATGCATGACCTTGCGTAATAGAAATACAGATATTAAAACATCCTTTGTTTATCAATATCAGCCTTTGTTTTTTTGAATAAAATTGGTCATTTTGAGGGCCAAAATAATGTATTATTTTACATTCATTTTAGATAATAAACAGGTTTTGTTGGGGTTCAGAAATGAAATTTCACACACTATTGCCAATTTTCTTTGGAAACTGGTCTTAAGTTAAAATTTAGAGACTCCTGTTTAGATGGTTTTGAGTGACTCTAATGACAACATCTGATATGTCTAATTTCGGGACAAAATGTCCAATTTTATCATTTTGGGTGTAAAAATAATGATTTTTAACTTCTGTAAATTCAGAATTGGTTCCAAAAGTTTAGCAAGCCTTATTACTTAAGAACATTGCAAGATATCTAGCAAGCCCAGGATTATTGTGCTCAATCGTTTCGTTTTGGCCAGGGTAGCCATTATGGGGCTTAAAATAACACATTTTGGTTGAAAAATCATTTTTTGGGAGTTCTGATACTGGTATTTCATTGGTTGCTAAGTTTGTGTGAGGGACAATCAGAAGGTGGACAAGTGTTTGGATTTCCAAAAGTTATTCTTATTGATAACCAATCCTGACTTTTTGATTTGGAGGTAAATTTTGGGCAAAAATTTCAATTTTGTTATCGATTTTTTGGGGTAAAAATGAGATTTGGGCAAAACTGGTTGAGACGGGTGGGAAAACAGAATGACTTGTGTAAAAGACATACAGATCCCCTAAATCACTTTCCATTAACATTTCCCATTAAGGTGTTTTGCTGAAATGTGCCACATAAAATGACCTTTTTTTCTTCGCATTGTGTGTTTAAAAAGTGTTTTGGAGCTACATTAATAAGACCGTAAGAGTGGTGGCAAATATTCTTGTGAAACCTAATCTCATTCGAAGCAGTGTAACGATTCTTCAAAGTAGTTTATTGACATGAATAACAATACTCTGATTATCATTTGGCATAATTTTGGCGACAAATATGACAAGTTTTTATTCTTCTTTAGCATAATTATAAATAGGGATCAAAACTGGTTTTTCCGATGGGTGAAACAACGGACTTTATGTAAAGAAAACTGCAGATCATGAAAAACATTGATTATTTAACTCCACTCTCTTTCAACATTTTGATCACTTTACTCACTTTGGGGGTAAAACATATTATGTTTTAAGTTTAAATTTGACATCAAATATTAGAATCAAGACCACAATTATTTTAAGCATAGGATAAAGGTAAGAATACAATTTAATGTTATGCAAGGTTAATTCTATTGCTGGCTATAAACTTGACGAAGAATAGGAGTGGAAGCATATGCACGACTGGCAATACAGATCGAATTGTTCCAGGTATTTAGCTTACTACAAGTGAAAAGTGGCTAAATAACGCTAAATAAATTATACGTTCTTTTTGTCATATGTGCTAATATGCTAATAGTTTTCTTAACTTCCATGTTTGGCCGGAATACGGTCAAAATTGGTTATTTTGGGCAAAACTTTTAAATGACGCAATTGTCCATGAAAGAGGAATTAAAGTGACCAGTTTACATTATCACCTTCATACATTATCAGTATACATGTATGCCACCTTCACGATTATGACAGTATAACATTGTATGCACTTTCATGATACGTATGATGTGGTTGTTTTAATAAGTCATTATTTATAAATCATTTAATTTAATAAATGATTCCCCAGATATTTATATTCTCCAAAAGTCTTCAAAAATAACAGAAACACATCACTATGATATAAATATTGGTATTTTAATGGATATTAGTAGCATTTTATCCATACCCTTCATAAAACCCTTTATGATCAGTAATAACATAGAGTTGAACAAAATTACAAAATAGATGTAGACCAAAAAAATGGAAATACATAACACGTTTCTTTTTTGCTTCTTATTTAAAACGCTCTTTATAATTATACACATAGGATAGCCTGGTCAAAACTTTGGAATCTCCCCCCCCCCCAAACACTGAGTTGCCAAGCGGAGAAAATGTGATATTTCTTACCCAAGAATGAAAATGAAAAAACAGCCTATTCTTGGTCCCAAACAGTGGGTAACTTGATCAAAATGTGGAAGGATGAGGTAAAATTAGAATGTTTTCTTGTGGTCAACATTGTTTTAAACATATAGTCCTGCTTGTTTTTCACACACCTATCCAAAAATGTAGTCTTAACCCCCAAGTAATAAATTTGGATAAATAATTGATATAAATTGCCCGTTGTCCCGGAAAATTGTCAAAATAAGAAATGTTGTCATTAGAGTCTAATAACACCGCCTAACAGAGGAGTATCTAAAACTTTTCAACTAAGACGCATTCGCCAGAGAAGACTTGCAATAGTGGGAAAGTTTCATATTCTGACTCCAACACCTTTTAAAAACTAAAATGAATGAAAAATATACTTTTGGGGCCTCAAAATGACCAAATTTGTTTTGGGGGGAAAAAAATCAAAAGACCAAAGCTGACATTGCTAAAAGGATGTTTTTAATATATGTATTTCTAATTATGGCAAGTCATGCGTTTCCTCAACATTAAAGAATTATTTTTTTCCACCAAATCTGTCTCAGCTTTTTACCCACCCCCAAAATGATAAAAAATGAATTTTTTTCCCCCAAAATTCCCTCCAGAATCAAAAAGCACGATTGTATCAATAAGATATACTTTTGGAAATCATATACACTTGTCACTTCTGATGGTCCTCAACACAACTTAGCAACAAATATGAAAATCAGTACATGAACTTCCAAAAAGATGATTTTCACCAAAATGTGTATTTTTAGGCCCCCATAATGCTACATGGCCAAAACGAACGATTGAGCACAAATATCCTGCTTGCTAGATATCTGGCAATGTTCTAAGTAAGATAAGGCGTTGCTTAAAACTTTGGAGACCAATTCTGAATTACAGAAGAATAATCTTATTTTTCACCAAAATGATGAAAATGGGACATTTGTCCCGAAAATAGACAAAATAATCAGAATGTGTTATTGAGAGTCACTAAAACCTCTAACAGGAGTCTCTAAACTTTTTCATACTAAGACCAGTTTCCAAAGAAATTGGCAATAGTGGTGAAATTTCAATTTCTGAACCCCAAACACCTGTTTTTATCTAAATTGATGAAAATATACATTTATGAGACCTCAAAATGACCAATTGATCCAAAGACCACAGGCTGACATTGAATAACAAAGGATGTTTTAATAATTGTATTTTTCTATTACGCAAGTCATGCATTTCCCAAACATTTAAAAATTGGTTTATGCCTAAAAATCTCACTTTTTAACCAAAAATGATGAAAAAGTTGACATTTTTGGCCCCAAAATTCCCTCCAAATCAAAAATGTCAAATGATTCGTATCAATCGAGAACACTTTTAGAACTCAATACTACTTGTCAATTTACGATAGTCCATCAACGCAAACTTTGCCGACACGACCATAAAAACAATGGTACAGAATTCTAAATGATTTTTGACACAAAATACATCTTTTAGCCCCAAAATGGCTAAAATGGCAAACGAACGATCGAGCACAATATTCCTGCTTTTAGATATCGCGCAATTTTCTAAAGTAGATAAGGCTTGCTAAAACTTTGGAACCAATTCTGTATACTCAAGAACTTATCTATATTTCACGCCAAAATGATAAAATTTGACATTTCTATCAAAAAGTTAGCCGATCTGGACTATACTGTCTAAAAACAGGTAACTAAGACTTGCTTTCATTGTGAATCAGCATTCCCTCTATTACATAAGTTCAGGGCTATTTTACCTTGACTCATGCATAGTTCTGACCCCCAAATCTGATTTTTTACCAAAAATGATTAAAAATAGTCATTTTTGTGCCTAAGAAATGGCCAAACCCTAAAAAGTGTCAATGAGTGCGCTCAATAAAGCCTGCATTTCGGATTCAGCACAAAAATTCTACATAGGACAAGACTCTCAAACCTTCCACAGCAAAATTCTTATTAAGACAAGTTATCCCTAGGCGTTAAAATGTTTTTGAAAAACTTCCCCACATAACTTACTCGCTACATAAAAATATCTTCCCTCAAAGTTGCAATTTAAAGCAACATTTGCTGCCGTGCATATACCACCACAATGATTTCTGTGATGTGATTTGTATTTATTGTGATGAATCGATCTGAATGGAATGGATTTATAGGTGCAAAGGCCATTTATCGTGATTTTCTGTAGTCCAATCTGTGGCATTTTACAAATCCCAATGATGATTAATCGGGTTTTGTTCTCCTAATACCTGTCGCGTTTTTGAGAAAATTAATTAATTATGACGGTTGATTTTATAATGTCATGTCAAATACACATTAACAGTGTACAAACTACCGGGGAATTCACCGTGTGCAAAAATAAATTACGTGGCTGGAATGCCACTCCGATCATATCCTCGTTCGGCAACTTGGGAGTGCGTTGACTACCTATGCAAGTCTACAAGCTTTTGTGAAACCCGCAGATGTTTGAAAAACGAAAAATAGGACCGTTGTGGGCATTTGAGCGCAACTATTATATGAATAATGGAGAACTGAGTGAATGGCTTGTTGTTAGGTTCATTCAAAAGAAATATCTTCATCCAGTGCATTCTCAATGTCCATCTAATATATATATAGAACGCACAGGCATTCATAAATATTAAAGGCAACTGGATATACAGTGTTTCGCAGTTTAAAAAATCTGAGGCTGGATTGATTCGCCATGCTACCAGGTCTCTGACATGGTCTAAAAATGAAGACCCTGACAAATTTGCAATTTAAAGACGATCAGTAAGTGCTTTAAAAAAGTAAAAATCATTGAGAGACCATTCCCACGCTCTCCCCATATGACTGCTGTGTTGCAGAATTCTCTATCACCCGGATAGGAAATTCATGTGCCAATTTGAATCTGCACAATATTGTAACTAGTAACGAGCATAACTGTCTAAACTTTTGTGTTCTAAGCGTGTTTATTTGGTCCGTCCAAAATATACCAGAGTGTGTCAGAAAGCAAGGTTTGATCAATTTTTTAAATAAGGCTCCAGCACTGTTATATAGTGTCTTTAATAACATAGGTGGTAAAACAGCATCTAGCTAGTAATGTCCGGTGTCTGTGAAACCCGCTATTAACAGTGATTCCCTCTCTCTACGAATGGGACTGAGGAATTTGCCTTTCTATAACACAAACAAAAAAGTATACTACCGCCCCCTTTTTCAAACCTACCATAATTTTTAAACGAAATATCTTTTGGCAAAGATACATTTGGTAGGAACATTTCTAACACTCATTGACTAACCTCTGTGTGAAAATAAAATTAATCGTCAAGCCATGCATGAGTATGACATGCATTTAAAGGCAAAAATGCCACTTTTCAAAAGTCAAGAGAGTCATCTGTTATGGCCCAAAATAATGGAGAATAATGGTGTTTTTTGCTTTATTATAAAGTGTGGCTCACTGAACGCATGACATAGGTACAACCTCTTATGTTTGTAGCAACATGTATAAGATACATTTTTGCTAAAATATCAGATTTCAGATTTTTTGTCAATAAACTTAATGGAATTTTGCAATTTCAGAAAAAAAAAATGGAGGTAAAGATAGAAATTTTCAAATTGAGCTCACTGACGTAAAATATGCGAAAAGTGCCGAAGAGGTGTAGAGGGGATTATACGATTAGAATGATTAACCAAATACCGCTTAATCATTCACAGAAATAGAATTTGTCAAAATCCCTGCATCAGCAATCCCTCAAAATGACCCTTGTGACTTTTTGAAAAGCTGACAATTTTTGCCCTTTAATAGCGTGGCTCACTCATAGCATGAACTTGAACGGATCAATCACACATTTTCACACGAGAAGTTAGTCAATGCAGTGCGGAAACACCCTTGCCAAAGTATTTTGCTCAAAGCCCGTTTCATTAAAAAAGCTATGGTAGATTGAAAAAAGGGGTAGTTACTTTTGTTGTGTTTACGTTAGTCGATTATCTCATCAATAGGCATGTAAAAATTGGAGAACAAAGGGTTTTTCTCATCAGCAACTTCATCTTAATGTGTTTGCAATGTTATTTTTCAACACCAGTCCGGATACAACGGAACTTTTTTTTTCTACAGCGTTATTTGGTCAATGCCCTACAGTCCAGAAGGTGTCTTCGTATAAATAATACTGAGTCAAAATGTGAATTGCCTGTCTACGAAATCAAACGACTGTGCCTTCGTAGAAAATTAAGCACTATTGTGGTTCATCCTGACTTCTCCTGATTGTTAAAGTGCTGGATCAATCGTATGTAGTTTGCTTTGTCTTTTGTTTTTGTATTGTTTCCTGCGTTGTTTATGATCGATTGTGCTCACTTGTTTGGTCAATTTGTATATCCCTACTCCGAATTGTTCTTTCTAATGAAAATATTTCGGGACCTATACGACTTAAATCTTGCTTTAACTCTTTTCACGCTGAATTAATTCTGAGGGGATTATAATAACGATAGTTATTTTAATATTTTCTTTATATCTTGCTTTCCTTTGTTTACCATTCATATTGGTAATCATGCTATAGATGTTGCTTAACTCTTTACACGCTGAAATTATTTTGAGGGGATAGTAATGACAATTGTAATTTCGCTTTCCTTTTTGTGGTATTGAAAATAGTAATTTTTCTATAGATGTTTCTAACGCAATCCATCTATTTTTTTCAGGGTGCAAAAGGGAAGAAAAAACATAATCATTACGATTGATCAATTTAATTGTACGAAAGTGCAAAATCGACTCTTTAGCGAGCAAAGGGTTAAGCATTTTGGCCATTTGTTAGCTTTTCTAGTACAAACATAAAGGAGAAAAATAAGTATTACGATTTAATAACGAATGTACAAAATCACAACATTTGCGTGCAAGGGGTTAAATAGGTCTCATTAACATTTCTCTCCATTGTCTTTTTTTGCTGTTAACAATTATGTAATATTTTGAATTACTATACCAGCTTTGTTTATGTCAAAGTTTGACTATGTTTGATTTAGTATGTTTTATTTTGTATGTTATTGAACAGAAATAAGAATAAATTGAAAGTGAAATTGAAATTTGAACTGAAATATTGATTATCTTCAGAGAATTTAGCTTTTAAAACAGACTATGGATTACCAGAAAGCCAAGTCCTAGCGTGTAACTTATAGCATTTGCGGTGAATGGACTGTAGGGCATGGACCAAAAACGCTCTAGAAAAAAAGTTCGGTAGTCTCCATTGTGGTATTAAAAAATAACATTACAAATTGATTAAGATGAAGTTGCTGGTGAGAAAAAGCCTCTGTTCTCCAAAATTTACATGCGCATTGATGAGAAAATTGACTAATTAGTGAGGTAAAATCCTCAGTCCCATTCGTAGAAGAAGGAATCACCGTTAATAGCGATTTCACAGACAGGAACATTACTCGCTAGATTGCTCTTAACAGCTATGTTATTAATAATTATGAATGCCTGTGGCTCTATGCACATTGGAATGCACTGCCAGAGAAGGTATTCTTTTGTATGAACTTAAAAGCAATTCACGCTGTTCTCCATTATATGGCTGCACTCAAATGCCTCACCAAAATTCCTATTCAGTTTTCAAACATCAGTGGTTTTACAAAAGCATTGTGACTGCATAGGTAGTCAAGCACTCCCAACTTTGCGAACGAGGATATGATGGAATGACATTCCAACCACGTAATTTACTTTTGCACACGGTGAAAGTCCCCGGTGGTTTGTACAATGGTAAAAACGTACTTGGTCATCACGACATTATTAATAACCGTCATAATTAATTAATTTTCTCAAAAACGCGCACATGGTATTAGGATAACAAACCGGATGTATGGGTTTAGAAAAAAAATTGAATAATCATCATTAGGGATTTGTAAAATACCACGGATGGGACTACGGAAAATCACGAAAAATGGCCTTGACCTACAGTCCAGAAAGGGTGAAATCCTAAGGAGTGCGAAAACTCTGAGGGGAAGAAAATGTAAAAAAAAAAAAAACCATGAACTACACTCCACCCCCCAAAAAGATATATTTTCTATATTTTCCAAAATATTTGTGTCAAGATATCACAAGCCCTCTCCTCAATCGGGGGTGGGGGTGGGGGGGGGGGGGGTGGGGAGGGGCGTATAGGACGTGTCCCTTAATAGTACCTATAATGCGAGCCTGTCCTGCAGTTGCACACACTATAATACTAGTAGATCTGAAAATTTCCCCGAAATCAATATTGCAGAATGCAATGACTCTTATCTGATCGTGCCAGAACGATCTTTATTAAACTAATCATTTCATAATTCTAGATGATGGAGGGGAATATAATTATTCGATGCCCCCCCCCCCCATTCCCTCCACATGCAGACCAGAGAACTGGAGAACGAAAGAGTAAAAAAATGTCAAGAGTCAAGTTTGCAATAAGTACCATTTGCACTAGCCAAGTGTAAAATAGTATCTCAATAAATATACAAATAAAGTTATATCAGGGATTTAAATGATCACGTAAGAGTTGGCATTACCAACAACCAAAATATTTTGACTTGAAATTTATTTGCAATTGATAATGATCGTGATTTAATTTCCAAAGTTCATGTTGAATGATATTGAATCAAGGGTTACAAGAGTTAATGTCTTATGTACATACGGGAAGTTTCTTGGTTTGATTTTATGATGTTGAATAGTATAATTTTCAAAGCGAAGTCGCGTGATGTAAGTAGGTAGGTAGGCAGGTAGGTAGGCAGTCAACCATAAATAATGTTAGGGACATTAATACAATGTAATTACATCATTTCTTTCAATATAACCCCCCAAATCAGGTTGAATCTTCGATTCACAATGAATCCACCATCATAATGAAGCTGTATTTCTTTTTTTCTTTTTCTTTCTTTCTTTCATTCTTTCTTTCCGTTTTCTTTCTTTCTTTCTTTCTTTTCTTTTCTTTTTTTTTGGGGGGGGGGTAGGGGGGGTCAATATGCCTCTGGGTGTAGATCAACGGTAGGATGGCAATCATTTTTCTTTCGATACTACTTCCATACTCAAGGCTTTCCCACATCTGTAGTAATCGTGACAATTTCATATTTATTTCATATTTATTTTATTTTCATTCCATTGTAAACATAATTACAAAATAAATTTTATTTCTACACAAATAACATAAATACGTACACAAATAAGTACAATTTATATACACACATAAGAAAAGGGGTAACACATGCTATAACCATTTGGTGAAGAGGTATAATATTGAATATAAAAAATACAATGAATGAAGGAACTTATATTGAGCATATACCGCTTGTTTAAAAATTATAAGCCCCATTAACTGTTTATTTATAACTGGACTGTTATTACTGTGTTACTAATAAAACATATAAGTGACAAAAAAAAAACAAAAAACAAATAAGGAAAAATAAAACAACAAAATCAGGAAACAACATAGTATAAGGTCATCGGAGATACACATATAGACTAGTGCCTAGGATACCTGTGCGTGTGCACGCACTCACACACAGGCGTATGCAAAGACACATACATACGGACATGCAAGCGCGCACACATACTGTATAACATTCGAGCAAACGGGTCATTGTGCATTTCTTCCACGTTATTCATGTATGCATAAAAGAGATATGGGGGTTATAATACTGGAAAAATATCTTGCAATGAAAAGAAAACTGTAAAATGGGTCTCAGTCGAACTTCCTAAGAAAATGGTAATCCCACGATTAGTACTTCATACCTTTCATAATAATTGCCAAAACAAATCGTAAATTCATGTTCATTTCCTGTTACTGACAAAAATTAAAGAAAATGTGTCAGTACAGCCTGGTGCAACTGCATGCCTAATGCTACTGTTGCAAACAAAAGCGGCGACCGTCCGATTTAAATCCTGCTCGGGCACCACTGGAATTAAAGGGACCGTAAAGTCGCAAGTCGTGGGCGTTTGGACCTGGCCCGACTCGGGTAATATTCGGGAATGCCCGTATACTTTCGGAAAGCGAGCGCGCACGAATTGTGTGCAATTCCCTATGCAGCACGTATTCACCCGAAGAAAGGCGAACTAAGCTCAACTGACTCTCATCGGCAATTCTGTTCGCAGCTCCACGATTGTTGTTACGCACCACTGAACTCTACACTACGTAGCATAGAGTTCAGTGTTACGCACTGCCTTGCAATAGGGGCAAGCGTAAGTTAAATAAACGTACATGGATTACGAGCGGCGCGTCCCTTTAAGGCATCGCCCAATGATTTTTAAAGAAGTTGAGCGGACTGTTAAGCCTCACCGATGCCCGGGCGGTGCCCTGTCGATTTCCTGTCGGTCACCGCTCGGTTTAGGTAAAAAAAAATTGGCAATATCGAGGGAGCTTCCTCGCGAGGCGACCGGGCAGTGACCGAGTGTTGACTTACCGATTCCCGGGTGGTCTCCCACCGGCCATCGTACGATTTGCCGGTCTCCTGCCAGCCATCAGGCGATTTTTGAAAACTTCGTATAAAAATCTAGCTGTTGTCTTTCGTGGAGCGCGCCGAGGAGTGCCGTGGCCGGGCAGACGCCGAGAAGGCGTCATCCGGATGCCGACCAATTTTGAATTTACCCGCCCAGTGACCGACCGATCTCCCACCGGCAACCGTTCGGCGACCTGGTGGCGACCGCTCAGCAGCCTTTGATTTAGCGACTACGAATTTTAATCTAAATCGTTCGAGGACGACCGCCCGGACATCGGGCGTATTTTGGGCAGCGAGTGAAATCGAGCAGGCGCTGTGCGCTAAAACTTCAGCGGCGACCAACCGATGCCCTAAAAATCAGCGGTGACAGGGCAATTGCCGCTCGGTGACCGGGCGAAATTGGCTAAAAACCCGCCGCCCGGCCGCCGAGCAGACCAATTTTTGTATTTTTGACCGTAGCATAATGTAATGCATCCACAACAAAGTTGCTGGGGGCATCATGTTTTTGGGTTGTCCGACCGTGCATCCGTGCGTCCGTGCGTCCGTTCGTCCATTCGTCCTTCCGTCCGCCCATCCGTTACGGTTCTCGTTACCGCGATAACTTAAGAACTGCTGATTAGATTTTGATGTAACTAGGACCAAGTATGTACTATGAGGCAACAACGAACTGATTAGATTTTGGAGTTGAAAGGTCAAAGGTCAAAGGTTACAGGGCCTAAAATATGTCTGATTTAGCTTTTTACCGCGATAACTTAAGAACGACTGGTCGGATTTTAATGTAACTTGGGTGAAGTATGCATTATAAGGCCCCGATGAATTGATTAGATTTCGGACTTGAAAGGTCAAAGGTCAAAGGTCAAAGGTCACGAGGCCTTATACAGGTCTGATTTGGGCTCATTACCACAATAAATTGAGAATAGCCGGCGGGATTTTGATGTAATTTGGGTGAAGTATGTATTATAAGGCACCGATGAACTGATTATATTTCGGAGTTGAAAGGTAAAAGGTCAAAGGCCACGAGGCCCCATACCTGTTGTCTTTTACACGATAACTTAAGAATGGCTTATCGAATTTTAATGTAACTTGAGTGAAGTATGTATTATAAGGCACCGATGAACTGATGAGATATAGGAGGTGATAGGTGAAAGGTCAAAGCTCACAAGGCTTCCTACATATCTGATTTGGACTTGTTACCATAATAACTCGATAGCGGTTTATCGGATATCTATGTAACTTGGTTCAAGTATTTAGTATGAAGCACAGATTAAAGGCAAGGTCAACCCTGACGTCAAGTTGGTTTTAATAAAAGAAGAATAATGAAAGAAACATATTAATAAAAGTTTGGCGAAAATCCACCAAAGAATAGCGGCGTTATGAACGTTCAAAGTTTTAATTTTGTGACGTCACCTGCGAGCAGCTTCCCATTATGTCATGTAATATTAATTCAATAAATTGCCACTTTTTATTGGTTCATGATAATTGAACGGGTTTTTTTTATAGAAGCATGTATGAAATAATGCTTCTAATTATATATTGAAAGCACAGGTAACATCATTTTCAATTTTCTGAGAAAATGTCACTTTATGGAATTTATATTACTGGTTAATGGGGGAGCTGCTCGCATGTGATGTCACAAATTTGAAACTTTGGAAGTTCAAAACTCCGTTATTTTTTGGTGAATTTTCGCTCTAAACTGCTCTAGTGAATGGAATTGATGGAGTTTTCTAGAACTCAAGACTACGTGTTGTTTTACATACTGGGTGGTTATAGAGGCTGGCAGAGTTTAATACCACCTTTGATCTGATTGAGCATATCTTGTAAGACCCGTCTTCATATTATTGGATTGATTCTGTTTTCGTAGGAAATTATATTAATCTGCCATAATCTGCCGTGCTGTGTATATTACGTTTAACATTGAGACTTCAATGCTATCGGAGTGTTTGTTAGTAGACCAGTGGACGTGATTATTGGAATTATTCCCTTGTGAATATCAGGAGACATACATTATCGTCATTATGTGTTGCCTGCGGATTTTGAGTCAGGATTTTGGAAGCATCATTTATCTGTGCTGGATATAGTTTTCGACTGGCGTAACCTGGACAATCAACGGCCTATTCGGGAATTTCTACACTGGCTTAGGATATCCTATGACTTAATACACGGAAAACCACCCAGTATCGTGATGCCTGATTGTCATAATATTGTTAAAAGTAAATTGTCTGTTTAAATTACTATTTTACTTTATGTAACTTTAAATGATGGTTATTTGTGCGTTTACTTTTGGTTGTGAAATGGGCGTAACACTGTCAACACGCAAAGAAATTCGAAAGTTTAAGAACACACACAAACACACACACATACAGACAAACAGACAAGAGCACCCAAACTCTCCCTCATCCGGATATACACTCAATTCTAATCACCCATTTTTATTTCATTTATCTACATTGTTTTCAACTACTACTTGAATGTTTTCGTTTATATTTACCCAGGTATTACCGTTACCATGGCAACACGTGTAGAACAGGCAGTCGCTGAGAACCTGCAATGCCCAATTTGTGTCAATCACTTCAACGAACCCAAAATGTTTGCTTGCTCACACACGTTTTGCAAAGAATGTTTAGTTCGCCTCCATGAGTCCCAGCAAAAAGGCAGTGAGCTATCGTGCCCACTTTGTCGTGCGACCACTTGCTTGTTGGGTGGAGATGTGTCTACTTTACAAACAAATGTACCCATGAAATCACTGGTAGAAGATTTCAAGAACGCACAGCGAGCTGGAAAGCAGATTTGTACGTACTGCGACTCAGATGATGAACCGTTAGCTGTAACCTACTGTGATGAGTGTGATGAATACATGTGCGCCTCTTGTCTTCAGTCTCATAACAAAAGAAGAAAAATGCTGACCACCAAATGATAACAATGACCGATATGATATCAGGGAAAATGTCCGTTCGAAAGAGACGTAAATGCAAAACACATCCCGATGAACAGGAGACGTTCTTTTGCGTTGACTGCAATAAATACATTTGCTTTCGATGCCGTGTACTGGAGCACGACAAAGATGGGCACGTCGTTTTAGAATCCATGAAGCATGAGAGACAATACAAGCAAAACATCGAATCTCTGCAACAGATAGCTGAAACAAAGATAACTACGACCCTCGAATACATCGATATTATCAAAGAGCAGCGAGTCAAGGTGAAAACCGTCCTGGATGAACGAAAGAAGGAAATTAAGCAGGCGTATGATAATTCCGTACGGCAGCTAAAACAGAGAAAAGACAAGCTGCTAAACGAATGTGAAGAACAGACGGAGAAAGTGGATGGTAAGTTGGGAAGTTTGGAAGAAAAAGGTTGTAAATGTGTTACTAGTATCATTAGTGCCAGTGGCCTAGTGGGCAATGGTGTGAAGGCAACACCAGAGGGCCAAGTTCTGACTGTGCATAGAACATTATGTTATAAATTAGAATTGTTACTGCGTAAAGATGAGCCAGACCACTCACTGCCAGGAAAGATTACTGGATGTGCAGAATGGCTGCAGTTCACATCAAATAACGATGTACTCAAATTGGGTCGAGTAGAAAAACTAGGTTGGGGGATTATGCAGGATATGGCACTTCCTAAAAAGGATATTATGAATGTCATGGCGTCAATGTCAGATGGTAGGATGGCTGTGGGATCCCGTCATGGGGGAATCCAGGCATTCTCCATTGACGGTAGAAAACAGGAAACAGTGTTGAGGAGAGTAAAGATCTTTGGGCTGTCATCCTTGTCCGATGGTCGCTATGTAGTACGAGAGAAAAACAACAATGTCTCACTCTACACACCACAATATAGGAAGTTAAATGTCCAGTTTGATACACTGAGTGAGAATGAAGGTGGGGTTGGTGGTATGGATGTAGACACTGATGACGGCATTTATACTGGCTATAACAAAGTCAAGAAGATCCAGGTATTCCAACCAACGGGTGGGAAGGCAGTCAGGGAGATAGCATGTGATGACTTTGAACCTTGGCAAATCTTTGCCATGGTATCCAACAACATGGTGGTGTTAACAGATACCGTGAGTATCAGAGTGGTTGAGAAGTCTGGTGCATTGAAATGTGACGCCAGCAAAACTGGATGTCAGGCACACCCAGCTGTATGTCAAGATAACACCATATTAATCGCATGGGTAAAACACAAGGATGGTCTTGTTACCATCGAGAAGTACTCGCACGAGTTGAAGTACATAAAGACTCTTGTCACAGATTATAAGATACAATATCCAGAAAAGCGAAATTGGTACTACCTCCAAGAATTCTTGACAGGAGAGATAGCATTCTGTACTCCTGACTGGTTGTATATCTTCCACAGATCGGTCACTCTGGAAGATGTAATGAAAGGTCACCGAATCGACATATTACAGCGATGTGTCTCACTGTAATGACTAGTGCTATCCCGTTGACATACACTGGACTCTCGACATAAAAGACACTAATATAACGAAATACCATTGTTACAAACACTTTCCCTGTTCCCGAAGTATAATTTTTGTCTCGACCACCGGAGGTGAAGGCGAGACTAAGAAATCCAAATGGCGTCCATCCGCCCGTCCGTCCGTCCGTCGTCCGGCGTCCGTCACAAATGTTAAAGTTTACCTGCAAGACTCTCTTGTGACACATAACGTGGCAACCGTTGGTTCAAATGCAACCAAACTTGGATGGTAGAAGCACTAGACGTACCATCATGTTGAGGAATGTGAAGAATGGGATAGACCATCAGACATAACAAAAAAGTGAGGGTAGACTTTTGCTACCCCGGCATTTTTTTCGCTAGAGGGCGTTTTCAAAATGAACGCCAAAATACTACCATATAATGATGTTTTCATAGCCACTATCTGCGGTGAAATGGCCCAGTTTTTCAGTGTTTTTTTTTCTTCGTGCAAAATGTAAAGTGGGGTCAGATTTACCAATTAAATGTAATCGTGATACAGGGCGCTTTTCAAAATGGCTGTTAAATGCCATGTGATATCTAAAAATGATGTCTTCATAGCCATTGTATGGTGTAACATGGCCCAGTTTGTCAGAAATCAACTGCTTGCTGATGTAAAATGTATAATAGCGTCAGATTCACCAATAAACTATATTCCTCATAGAGGGCTGCCATTTTATACATCGTTATGATGTTTTCATAGCCACTATTTGGGTGAAATGGCCAGGTTTTCAATGTTTTCCTATATATGTTGATATCAAATGTATAGAGGGGTCAGATTCACCAATAAAATGTATTCCTGATCGATTGAGGGTGCTTTTTAAAATGGTCACCAAACGTCATTCAATAACTTACAATGACTTTTCATAGCCACTGCTTCGGTGAAATGGCCCAGTTTTCAATGTTTCCCTATGATGGCAATTGTATAGAGGGATAAGATTCCCCAATTAACTATTCCTGAAAGAGGGCACTCTTGAAAATTTTCACCAAATGCCATGTAATACCTTATACTGGTATTTAAACAGGTGCACCGTGTTGTAAAATGGCCCAATGTTTCCAATGTTTATCGATGTTTTAGTCCAAATAAAATTTTACCAGTATTTCAGAGAAATATGACTAGATTTCATTCTTTAGACACACACACACACACACACACACACACACACACACACACACACACACACACACACACACACACACACACACACACACACACACACACACACACACACACACACACACACACACACACACACACACACACACACACACACACACACACACACACACACACACACACATTGTTCAGAATCATCTGCAGTAGCGACAACTTTTAAATTTTAAGCATGCAAGTTCTGTCATTATGGTTCATAAACCCAAACATACTAAAAAAAAAATAGGAAAGGTTGCCATAAGGAGCTCACATTTTGTTTCAAAAAATTGTCATATGTAGGTATTCATTATGATTATACCAACTATTACAATCATGTGCCATTCAAATGTGACCTTGTGGGTTCTTGCAAGAGGAAGTATTTTCACTGGATCCTGGTGGCATCTACAGAATTTACAGCATGATAGGCCTTTGTTTCGGCACGTGCATGTATTTGTCGCACACTTGGCGCACCGATACAGTAAGGTGTATTTTTGTGGTATGCGTTGGAGTGATGGCCATATCTGGCGTGAGTAACTCCTCTACTTCGACAAACTGTCGTATGTCTTATTTACACGCAAAGTCAATGCGCACACATACGACAGTACGCATATCATACTGCGAGGTCATACCAACCGTCGCATGTCTTCGCGTTGTACACTATTTCAATGGGAAGAGCGCAATTTTCACAAAATTGATATGTCCTTGCATTAAAAACACCTCAATATCTTGAAAATTAAAAGTTTTTATATCACGGTTCTTTCTTCAGATATAGAATGAGACCTATACTTTCATTTTCCGTAAAAAAATACTCAAAAAATCGATATTTTGACCCCAGATGGACATATACGACGGTACAGATGATCGTCGACGAATTGCAACATGCTGTAACGGGTTATTCCAGTGTTGACAAGAATTATGTACAAATGGGCGATTCCGTGGTAAAAATAAATAGCCATTTACCCATTTTTTTCAATCTGCTGTCCAAACAACTGAAGAAAGAAGACTCGCTTTTAAGTCATGTTATAGTGCCAGAAGATGGCTATTGTAATAAATGGACATTGAGAGTATATCATTTGTCTAGGAATCAAAAGAAAATAGTCGCCTGTCGTATGGGACATATCTGCGTCCCATACGACACGGGCCATTTTTGCCTCTATTTCAGATGGCTTGTTATTACAATAAGGCATCTCTTAATTAACCCCCCCCCCAAAAAAAAAACAAAAACAAAACAAAACAAAACAAAAACAAAAATAAAAACAAAAAACAAAAAAACAAAAAAACAAAAACAAAAAAACACACAAAAAACAAAAAACAAAAAAACAACAAAAAAAAAACACAAAAAACATGCAAAATATATATTACAGGTCAATAATCACGTCAACTAGGCAGTACATAATAATTTAAATAACGGTCCTGCAAGGATACCGTAAGTGCGTCAGTTAATTTGGAAGGCTCATTGAAAACTTCCTCGAATTGAAGCAAATGGACCGAAAAAACCGCATACGAAATATTGGCACCCTTAATGTAATGTAGCACATACAGAGTTTGTCAATATACAGTTCGCACATTGCAGAACAAAATGGAATTAAAGCCCAAGTTTAGTTTTGGGAATTTTTTGTTATTTGAAGCTTTATGCCCAAAGTCATAACTGCAATAATAGATTCTGAATGTCTTTAGTTTTTTAAATTAATTTATGAAAATCTCGGGGGGGGGGGACCCCCGAGATTTTCGACTATGTTTTACATAAGAGTTAAAAAAGTCTGCTCTTTCTTATGGGTAGAACTCATATACCTTAACGCCTTATTAAACCTTTGGATGCATATAATGTAAAATTAGTCGAAAATCTCGGGTCCCCCCCCCCGAGATTTTTCATTAATTGATAAAAAAAAAACTAAAGACATTCAGAATCTATTATTGCAGGGTTATGACTTTGGGGCATAAAGCTTTCAAATAACAAAAAATCCCCAAAACTAAACTTGGGCTTTAATTTAAATCAGTTTGACATTGATAAAAACAATATTTTTACAATCAGTCATGATATACATAACACTCAAATATTTGATAATTGATTCACTCTGTTTACTTGGACATTGGGCAATGTGGACTTTTATTTTTCTTCAGCGGATTTGTGTTTATCTCCTTCACGTGGAGCATTTTCAAACAATGCTATACTAATCAACAGTTTGGGTGTGTGGTCAATTGTAAACTGCTATCTGCTTTCGATATCAACGTGGTCTCGTTCTTATGGCTGTAATGTTCATAGTACTACTTCTCTTAAATTGACCATTACGACCACTTTTAGACAACGATAATACTGCCATTTTGTGATATGTTTTTGTCATGTGGGGGTGTTACGTGATATCGTAGATGGACAGGTGTATGTTTTTACGTGCGTATGTTTCATACAGTTTTATAGTCTTTATCTTACATAAGATATTAATACTATTTGTGATCCACAAACCACGGGTAAGGAAAGTGCTAAATATCGTAATTATGATACGAAGTATGAAGATTAAGTGTCCTCACAATGCAAAAGTTTTATGACCTTCAGTTTAATATCAGAATATCTATATTGTTATCAAAATATTTTTTTTCCATATTTACGTTTCATAATACATCCGACTTATTAACCCTATCGTAGTGACAGGTCCCCTTTATATACTACAGCAGCATTTAAATGATGGCTGAAAAAGCAGATATAAAAAAATATATGTACAAATACATCACGAAACTGATCTACACTGATCTAGTGGGTGTTAAGCATAACTTCATTCAATATTACGGACACTAAGAAAAAACCGGAAAGTAGTGACTTTCACGGAAAAATACGATTCGTTATTGTAAAATATTAGCTGAATATTTCTCATTTACACGCATAGTACTACTGTAGAAAGAAAATATATCCCATATTGCATTGTGTTTTGAATATGGGTAAGCAGACTCTGCACTTTCTGATGAGGTATAACTCATATACCCGTAACGCCTTATTAACCTTTTGGATACTATAATGTAAAATATAGTCGAAAATCTCGGGGTCCCCCCCCCCAGATTTTTCATTAATTAATAAAAAAAAACGAAAGACTTTAAGAATCTGTTATTGGTGTGATATGACCTTTGGGCATAAAGCTTTCAAATGAAAAAAAAAATCCCCCAAACTAATCTTGGGCTTTAATGACCCTATTTAATCTGCAGTCAGACTGATTTAGCTTGTGACACAGTCTGTATAATTAGCGAGGTTGTCGGCTTGTTATGAATTGTAAATGGTCTAATTGTATACCGTGAACTGTACATACCACTTCAAAGGAAGGTGTCTTTTGTGGATAAATTGATGTAGTAAGTTAAGAAATAACGTGTTGAGTGGAAGAAATGATGAACAAGAATGTTTGAAGGATGGACATATTATAGTTTATGACATGATATCTTTGTATAGTGTACTATTCATGTTTCAATGTCGTAATAATTTATTACCACCCATGTTCAAAAATTATTTCAAGCTGAATAGTCATTTCCATTCATATGAAACTAGAAATTCTCAAAATTATCACTTACCCCTCAATCGCACGTTACAAAGTCAGCGATCAGTCTTTTAATATGGTCCTCTACAATGGAATAATCTACCAGAGTCTTTAAAATGTAGTATTTCTTATAATTATCTCAAACGAAATTACAAACTGCTACTCACCTCCATGTAAAGATGTTACCATTACTCTCAACCTCCTCCTCCTCCTCCACCTCCTCCTCCTCCTCCTCCTCCACTTCATTTCTCCAATCTTCGTAATAACCTGTCCTATCCGTAGTATTTGTACCAATTTATTATACTTTGTACTGTAGCCTTCTCTTGATATTGTATTATTTTTCTTCTTTTTTTTTTGCATGAATTTTTGATGATATGACATTCATGTAATATTATAATTTGTAGGGGGCCAAAGTATACAAGTCACCGTGTTTTTATTTGGCTCCCCCACAGCTGCAGTCATGTTGACTTATATTTGTATATATCATTTGTTTTGTTTTTAATGAGGAAAATAAATGAAATGAAATGAAATAGTAAAATGTACTTAGTATTAAACTGCACATGGTAGTATTACTTTGGTTGCGAACTTCTTAAAGCAAGCGACGGATTTTGCTGCTACATCGCTGTCCAAAAAAGTAAGCCTAATTAGGGTATTAACTGTTTAGAAAATGTGACCCGTCACCACAACACACTAAAAAAATCGCACAACCCAAGGATGAGGAAAGTGCAAAACATTTTAATTATGATATAAAGTATGAAAGTGAAGTGCCCTCAAAAATCAAAAGTTTTATGACATTCACACGTCGGAAAAGATTGAACATTTTGATTTTTCACCAAAGTATTTTCTTTCTTCGTTTATGTTTCATATAAGATGTGCGACTTTATTAGGGTATCGTGGTGACAGGTCACAAATGAGCTTTCGCGAAAATGTAAAAAGAATAGTCAGATTTTCTAGAAAAATAATGTGATCTCGATCTTGTAGTGGCGTTGATTAGCACTCATACCCAGAGAAACAGTTCGACTTGGCCCAATGCAATTTAAGGGTACATGCATTATACTTTGTTACAATATCAAATCTTACTTACAAATGGATAAATTTTAATTGTACCATAGCTTATTTTGACTTTATCTTTTGTAAATATCAATTGAAATTCCTAATATGTCGCTGAAAAAAATGTTTTTAATCGGAACGTTATGGATCTATGATTCTATTAAGTGGATAACCTTTACGTTTTGATGTGAACATATAGGATATCTTTTTTCAGTCTGTAGAATCTAACCAGACACTCAGCCGTTCAGATTTTTTTTTAATGTATAATAGTACTGAATGTCTGAATTTAAAGAGCACTGCTTAAATTTGAAACAGGGCAGATGTCAATCATATAATATGTCTCATATTACTGTAAATATTCGATGATTGCCTGCATATGTACATGTGTCAATTGGTATGTATTCATTTATGTGTGTAGACTATGGGATAGTATGAGAGATCAAGGTAGATGTAAACGTGGTGCAAAATCTGAAAATGTAACAAAAAACAAGAGGTACTTGTATTTTGTAAAATTAGAAAAAAAACTAAGAGAGCGTAGCAAATTGCAATGTTTTAAACATGTATTTCTGCCATTCAGTCAAACAATGGCTTGAGTAAGGGGTGATGAATACGACTTTGGAACTCAAATAAAATGGAAATGTTATCATCGATTACATGTATTTGTGTAGAAATGTTGTTCTGTTTACCTGTCTTTCATGATGCCTTCATGATGGTATAACAATGATGATGATGATGATGATGATGGAGATGATGATGATGATGATGATGATGATGATGGAGATGATGATGATGATGATGATGATGATGATGAAGATGATGATAAAGCACTTATTGTGATAATAAAAAGATAATGATAATGGTAATGATAACAGTGATGGCGATGACAATTGCGATCATAATGATGATGATGACGATGATGATAATGATCAGCATAAAACAATTGTGATAATAAGCAAAATATTGATATTGCTAAAGATAATGGCAGTGATGATGATGATGATGATGATAATGATGATAATGAGAAGTTGATGATTATGATGATAATGACGATGAGGGTAATGCAATTATTGTAACAATGAGAAAGATATCGATAATTATAACAAAGATAATGTTGACGATGATGATGATGTGATAATGATATGACGGCGACAATCAGGATGATGAAGATGATATGATGACAATGACGATTCTTATAATGATGTCAACATGTCAACAACAGTGGCGATAATGATGATTATGAGAATGATGGAGGCGATTGTGGTGATGTTGATTGTTGATGATAATGGAAAAGCAAATTATGGCGATGATGAAAGAAATTATGACGATGATAACAAGAATGATGATGGGGATGATAGTGGTAGTGGTGACGATGGTGACGATGACAATGGCAATGGTTTTTAAAAATGTTAAAGCCCAAGTTTAGTTTTGGGGATTTTTTTATTATTTGAAAGCTTTATACCCAAAAATCATATCCCAGCAATAACAGATTTTGAGTGTCTTTAGTTTTTTTTTTTATTAATTAATGAAAAATATCGGGGGGGGGGACCCCGAGATTTTCGACTATATTTTACATTATAGCATCCAAGGGGTTAACGATGTGTTAAGGTTATATGAGTAATACCTTATCAGAAAGGGCAGACTCTGGTCTTTCAAATGAGGTATAACTCATGTAACCTTAATACCTTATTAACCCTCTGGATGCTATAATGTAAAATATAGTCGAAAATCTCGGGGGTCCGCCCGCTAGTCATAAGGACCGCTATTCATAAAAAAAATTAATTTCATAGGAACCCTATTCTAATAAGACATAAGAAAAGCGATAACAAGCAAAAGATTCAAATAAGACAGATAAATCATTATTCATAAGGACCGCCTATTCATAATGACCATGAGGGTATTATACATTAATAATCATAGAGGTTCACTATTCATAATACCAAAATCAGGGTCATTATTATATAAGGGTCCTATTATAATACAAAGGGGCCTCTCATACATAAGATCAATCATTCATAAGCGGTCGCTATTCATAATCGATAAAGAGGGTCGCTATTATATTAGGCAGAAGGGGCGGAGGGTCGCTTTTATAAAGGTCAATATTCACAAGGGTCGCCTAGTTCATAATCGAAGGGAAAGGCGTCGTATTCATAATCAAGAGAGGCAGTCATTAATTCATAATCGAAAAGAGAGCGTCGCTATTCTAATCAAAAAAAAGGGTCGACTATATCATAATGTATGGAAGGGTCGTTATTGCATAATGCGAAAAGAGGGTCGTTATTCATAAATGTATGGAAGCGGTCGTTATTCATGAAAAAGAGAGGGTTACGCTATCATAATTGTATGGGAAGGGTCGTTATTATCATAAAGTCGGGGTGACTATTCATAATCGAGACAAGAGGTCGCTATTCATAATCAAGAATTAGCGCAGTCGACTATTTCATTAATGTATGGCGAAGGCGTATCGTTTTCATAATTCATAAAGAGGCGCATATTCTAATGGAGTAAGAAGACGAGTCGCCTAATCTAATCAAGAAGATGGGTCGCTATCATAATGTATGGGAAGAGGTCGTCTATCATAAATCAAAAAGAGGCGTCGTATTCATAATCAAATAAGAGGTTCGCTATTCATAATTCAAAGAAGAGCGGTCGCATATTTCATAATGTATGGGAAGCGGTCCGTTATTCCACTATATATAAAAGAGGGTCGCTATTCATAATCACTCCAAAAGAGGTCGATCATTCATAATCAAATTTAAGAGGTTCGCCACTATTCATAATCAAAAGAGAGGTCGCTATATCATAATGTATCGGCGAAAGGGTCTTTATTCCTAATCATAGCTGGGGTCGCTATTATAATCGCAGCATATGCAGGTCGCTATTTCTAATCAAGAGAAGGCGGTCCGCTATTCATAATGTATGGGAAGGGTCGTATTCCTATCAAAAAGTGGGAGTTCGCTTATTTATATCGAGCAAGAGGGTTCGCTACTTCATATTAATGGGAAGGCCGTCGTTATTATAATCAATAAAAGATGCGTCGTTATTTCATAAGGAGTAAGAGCGAGGTCGAATATTCATAATCAAAGAAAAGGTTCGCCTATTCATAATCAAAGAAGAGACGCGTCGTTATTATAATCGAAAAAAGAGGCTCACTATGTCAAATCAAAGAAAAGGGATCGCTATTCATAATGTATGCGAAGGGTCGTTTATTCCATTCAATGGAAAAAAGAGCGCAGTGTTATTATAATGTATTAGGGAAGGGTTCGTGTATTTTCATATGGAAAAAAGGGCGAGCGTTCGTTATTCATAATATGTAAGGGTCAGATTATTCATAATGTATGAGCGAAGGGTCCGTTTTCATAATGGAAAAAGCAGGTCGCTATTCATAATGTATGGGAAAGAGGTCGTTAATTCATATCTAAAGAGGAGGTCGCTTTCATATGGAGTAGTAAGAGAGCGTCGACATAATTCATAATCAAGAAAAGGTTCGCTATTCGATCAAGAAGAGCGAGGTCGTATATTCATAATCGAAAAAGAGGGTCCGCTATATACATAATCAAAGAAAAGGTGTCCTCGCTAATTCATAATCAAAGATGAGGGTCGTTATCACATCGCAAAAAAGAAGGGTCGTGAATTTCTAATCAAAGAAAAGAGTCGCTAATTCATATGCGAAAAAAGGTTGCTAATTCATAATCAAAAACGAGTTCGCTATTCATTAATGTATGGGAAGAGAGTCGTTATTCATAATCAAAAATTAGAGGGATCGCATATGCATTAATCGAAGAAGGGCGCTCGTTATTCATAATCATAAAAGAGGGTTCTACTATTCATAACTGAAAATGCGGTACGGAATCATACATGGACAAATGGGGTCGCTTTTCATAATCGAAGAAATAGTTTATTAATAATTCGACAATATAGAGTCTTGAAACCACTATGAACAAATTTACGGTCGTTATTTAATCGAAAGAAGGTCGCATTATAATGGAATTTGGAAGTAGGGTCGCAATTCAATGCTAAAAGAAGGGAATGCAGTGAACGAATATATCTCT
>JZLH01S0135380.1:7534-23224 GCA_001188425.1 Eucidaris tribuloides
TACATGGTCAGTTATGTTCTATGTTCTGCCTACTGAATCAGGGTACAGTATTCTTTCCTTTTCCGCATGAATCGTTGAATGTACAACACTCAGCAAGTAGTCAGGATATAACAATGGAACTCAATACATAAACCAGATTAGTGGATTCTGCATCCCAGTTTTGCCACCAATCACAACATTTCCGGTTTAGCCGCATGTTGGGTTTGGACGTGTCGTGTCAGAAGATGGAATATCTGTCAGTTTTCGCGTTACTTCATGGCGGCATCGTACCAGGGCAAAATCTCAAGAGGCGGGTAATAAAATAGTTTGGAGACAGCTTGAAACTAACTTTTGAGATTGCAGTCCCTGGGGGATGAAAAATACACATACCGCAGGTCGAACGAACTATTTCTCCCCAACTCCATTCACGTAATGATTTCTTATTTGCAAAGTGCATTATCCATCCTTATATTTTTCGCGGGAAGACATATATACCTAACATTACCTAACAACTAATTGTGTTTGCAAGTTTGCAGCCTTTTAGTGTGCACAATTTCATGGCAAATTCATGATTTTTTTTCTCATTCCGAAGACTGTGCGTGAGCTATTTCTACCTCTGTTTACTATGAATATGCGAAATTTATGATGTTTTCTCTTCCGGAAGCTTGGTGGTGTGCTAATTGCTACCATCTGTTTTCTATGAATACAATTTCAAAAACGGAAAATGCCAAATTGCATACTTCATAGCCTATTTTCTATGTCGGGACAACTCAGACAAGCTTCGGGTTGTCAAAAACAACTTTGTTAGAAGATATGCATAAAGATTCGGAATATATCTTACGAAACGGCCTATAGGTCCAAACAGTTTGCACCACCTTAAAAGGATCAAAATAATAAAAGGAATAATACTTTTTTTATTTTCTATGGTGCAACTTTTCACCTTTCAGAAAGGTACAACCTTGCACCTTTCACAAAGGTGAAAAGTTGCCCTTTTAAAGGTGCTCCCAGTGTTACAGGTGCAAAGTTAAGCCTATTTTTCTTAGTGTGCATGTATTAAATCCTCTTTCCCTTTGTATCATTATACTGTGTATTATGATTGGGCAACTAAAGTGAAAATCATTTTGTCTGTTAATCCACCGTATGTAATTTCCGTCTATATTTCCACGCCGGTAAACTGAAATCCAAATTTTGATTGTAGAAACATTGTAGTGTATGGTAAATTAATGACTGGTTCTAATATTACTCCTCCTTAATGAGGCCAGCGTACTTATCAAGTCGAAAAGAAGAAAACCTCAAAATAATCAGAGGGTCTTCTAGTCCCAAAATGCCCCTGAGGAGTCCGGTTCCTTTAAACCCCCGACTCGGTCATATACCGTAATCCAAGATATAATTGTTGGAAATAAAATAAATTTAAATTTGAATTCAAAATAAGTGAATTTTATTTCATTTAGTTATTGCCCTCTTCATTATACTAGATATGATATTATGTGAAAATACTACTTTCCAAGAATTGCCGGGTGATAGTAATAACAAGTTAAGTAACACATTCTATAAAATACAGGAAAAATAATTATAATAAAAGATGCCCTTAAAGTTCTGTTATACAGTGTGTCCCAGAAAAAAAGGAAACCGAGATTGCTGAAGATATTTTTTTATATATTATTAACAAATATGACAAGAAATTTGTACTTAGTTGGAAGGCATATCTTATCTTCTTTAATTTGATACCAGTCACAAAGATTTCCATTCACGCATGACTGAGCAAAGACAATCAGAAGGGACAAAGGTATAAAAACATTTGCATGAGCAAATTTGAAATTCAAACTGTCATGCATGAATGTATTCAGAATATCTTTGGTATTGAATGACACCATTAAAATGCCTATTTTATCTTCTTTCAAATGATACCACATTTGTGAAAAACTGAGCGATTCATGAGTGAGAAAAGACAGTTTAAAACGATGCTTGTTTTCAGAAATGTTCCAAAATGCATTCATTAACCATGTCTTCTCGATTTGGCAGCCAGCAACCAAGAAATAACCCTGCGAACATGATTCGGAACCTATTGTTGTGCCTTGTGCAAGATATTGTGTGAAGTCAACCGTGCGTGAACCTTTTAGTTCAGCGCGCTCCTAAATGGTCGAAATGCATTCATTCTAAAAATCACGCTAAAACAGGCATGTTTCTATTTTACTTGTTCTCCAGCATACATTATTCATTTTTTAGGCATGAGGTGTCAGATAAAAGAAGAATTATGAATTTTTATGCCATGCTTTTATCTTTTAAAAATAATTCCATTTTATACCCTGAAAATGCACCCAAAGATGGAATATGCGCGTGCAAATGAAATTTTGGTAGCACCAATAGCCATGTTTTAAAGGTATTGGCTAACATTTACCACAGTTAAAAAAAAATTGAGCCGCATGATTCCCCATGCTACCAGTGTCTTTGATGAGTTCTAAAAATGAAGCCCTGAAAAAATTGCATTTCAAAATGATTATTTAGTGCTTTAAAAAAGTGAAAATCGTACGTTGGCCAGATTCACTTGCCCATTTCCTCCCATAGACTTACTGTGTGTACACCTAGGTTAATAAAACTCGCCTAGAGTTTAATTGTTTATTCATGTATAACTTGCCATTGACAGTGTAACTTTCCAAACTTTTGTATTCTAGGGTGTTTATTTGAACACTACTATGTAGCTCAGATATGTAGCTGAGATATCAAAGTTTGATAGTTTTTTAAATTTGAAGCTCCACAATGTTAGCCTATCACTTTAATTCCACAATGCATGAACAATAAATAATAAGTTATGCATCAATTAAAAGAGGAGGAACAGAGCTTTACAATGATACCTAATTAATTGAAGAAATAATTCATTATTTCATTATAGAATATGTTTCGTATGAAATCCGGTTTCCTTTTTTCTGGGACACATTGTATACAAACTACAAGATTTGAATTATAAGTGAATTATCATTTAACATTAGATTTCCTTTTCAAGGACATTTTCAACCAAGTGACTTAAACGTGAGACCGAAAATAACCTCACAAGCCCAGATGCTAGCTTTATCTTAAACCAAATTGCTTTCAAACTTGTTCATTTCATTCACAAGACGTGAATTACCGAAAGGTTTAAATGATAACTGTAGGTTGAAATCACGTGATTTTGACATAAGCAATTAACCTAAATATCATCAAGGTGAACTACAAAAAGAACAATAACGTTTAATACTACTGCAATTACTACTACACAACTACACTATTACCTCTCCTACTTCTACTTCTAAAACCGCTTACGAAGGAAAAATACTGTAACCTGTAGGGCAGAACAATAACATAACCTGACCATGTAGTTCATAAAAAAAGGCAGGAACTTATTCTTCTGCTTCGGAACTTAGAGAACGACATAACAGACTGTACATGGCATTGTCGCTTCCTGTTGTTCTTTAACTGAATGATCAAAATTCCAATTTGAGTTGCATTTTCTTTCAAAACAGGAAACGAAATGTAATCACACTGGCACGCAACTGTACCAAAAGTTTGAAAAAGAAAAGTATAGCAAATTAACCTTCACGTCATTCGCTTTGGGTAGCCATTTCACAGGACACAAGTCTGAGCTACTGGTACTAGTTCGTGTCTTAAAGCCCAAGTTAGTTTTGGGGATTTTTTTTATTTGAAAGCTTTATACCCCAAAGTCATAAACCTGGAATAATAGAATCTGAATGTCTTTAGTTTTTTTTTAAATCAATTGGGGGGGGGGGCCGAGATTGTCCATTAATTAATTTAAAAAAACTAAAGACATTCAGAATCTATTACTGCAAGGTTATGACTTTGGGGCATAAAGCTTTCAAATAGAAAATAAAAAATCCCCCAAAACTAAACTTGGGCCTTAAAGGGAAGTGGCACGATCGGAAAAGGAGTAAATTCCTCCAAAACATAATACGTTGAAAATGTAAATTTTAAATAGTACAATGACTACCCAAATCTATCTGGACTGAAATCCTTGTTTGCTAGTTTAAATTTTAGAAGAGCAGTCATTTAGTACTTTTAAGTGTTTATTATCCTAGGACAATTTAATCTATGCTTTTTTTTTAAAGAAAAGATTTGAAATGCTACAGTTTTTACGACTACTTAAGCCTAGTACATCATCGTACAAAAAGGGTTTTTATAAAAGCTTAGAAATATTAACTTTGTAAGTGAAATTTATCAACATACTCTTTGACAATTAGGTGCAAATACATTTGGCCTGTAACCAATACCCCCGAAACAACACAATTTCAATGGCAGCCATTTTGAATATCAAGATAACGGGCCGTATGCATAAAATGTAGCAATTACTTGTTAGGAATTGCTTCAAGCACCAGCAATTGGTTGTCAAGCAAAATGAAGCTCATGCAACAGGTGAAAGAAATTGCTGAAAAACGTATGCATGAGAAGGACCTTTTCCTTGTTCTGACAAGAATTTCCTTGGGTTTTTGCAAGCTCCTCAATACCAGCTTGAGCGCTTTTGCTTAATTGTGACATTCGAGTTTAAAACATGTCCATGCTCGTATTTAGACCAAACCAAAGCTGCACAAAACGAGAATAAATCAAGAAATGCTTTTTCTGCTATATCATAAAAAAATTGGGGGAAAATATTTCAGGAAGGGGGTTAAAGATTTAACTCAATCCTGGAGGTACGTTGCGTCTTTCAAAATGTATTTATGTACGTTGACCGCGAGTTGTGAAGATAGGAGGCTTCTTCCCATACGTATTCGACTCGCGCGGATCTGGCCTTTGTTGTTGTTCGCACCGCCGTGACGTTGCTATTGTATGGTTGTCACGACTGGCAAGAAAACGGTTTGAACACAAGCAAAATGTTGTGCATACGAAAAAGAGCAATCGCTGGACATCCATCTTTGGCTTGAAGGACGTTGGCAAGTGTTTTTATATATACGGTCCATTACTTTCATGGGAGCACAAAGGCGGGTTTCGTATAATGTATTAAAATATTACGCGTGAGAGGAGAAGCATTTCCTGTCGTGGGAGTTACAAAAGATAACTTGGCACTATGTATACAAAATTAGATGTTTCTTTATGTGACCATCGATGAACGATTCTACTGATATTTCTGGAGTGTATGATGGTTGGAATCAATTTGCATATTCTTGTTTTGTCATACCAGACAAACCTGCAAACCTCGGGCCAACTATCAGGTTGTCAAGAACAACCTTTGTTTCAAAATGTTTTTGCAGGCAAGCAAGAATCTGTGCTTGCAAGCAATTCCTATTTTTTTATGCATATGGATTCAAGGAAAAGGCTAGAAAAAGCAATTACTATTTTTTTATGCATACGGCCCAACGACTAAGAATATCTGGTGGCACTCTCACGTCCCTCTACCTCAATCATGTAGGTATAACCCGAAATGGTTTTTACCTCTAACATACATTACGGGATATCAATAGCAACCCTGATGGGCGCCAATTTGAAATTCAACATGTTGGAAAATGGGAGTCCATTTAAATCAAAATATATTGACCAATGTAATGAAAAACTTGATACGCCGTGCAGACTGACATTAGTGTAAGAAATTCCAACAATTTTTATTTACCCTAATATTCATATCTCTTTTCAGGGCACACAGTTCTGAAGTAGTATACCTCAAATAAAATAAAACCCAGTAAGACAGAGCATAGTTTTAGCAAATCATGCCTTTTATTTTATTAGAAAGCTAAATAGAAAAGAGATACGATGATTATTTTGCTGCGATATTATGCTACTGACATAACAGCATTTCAGGATGTGCGTTGGGTGTATGCGTATACATACACGTATGTGTATATGTGAATGTGTCAGCTTATGTCAGTTCCTTTCCCGATACAGTATACATTATGATGCATGATTCATTGATATATATTGTTTTATCACAGGAAGTGGAATATGGCTCTACTGCCTTCTTATTCACCTCTTCATTAGTTTGTATTATTATCTCGCGGCTGTTCTGCATTTTTTTTTGGGGAAATTGTATGTCCTATGTATATAATAAATGGAAATGTATGATTTGAATTTGAGTTTTCTCAAGAGAAAGAGCCTGATCCATCCACCTGAACAGTAGCGTAGCAGCCGGGAGGCGGGAGGGGGGGGGACTGCCCCCTGAAGGACTTTGGCGGGAAAAATCCACAAAACCACCGGGAAAAATGAAAGGAAAGACGGGCTATAGGTTTTAAGCCCGCACATTTTAGGCGGGTGCTAAAAATTTCTTGATGACACTTGACCGGGAGAAATTTGGAATCCGTATTTGGACTGAGACTACCACGCCCCTCCCCCTCCGCTCTGAGCGACTTGTCGACAGCTGGGCTGACCGGGTAAAATTTTGGACCTAGGATTGGCCGCGAATAAACACCGGGAAGGAACTTTTTGACTCTGCCCACCCAGATAACAGGCACCTGCTACGCCTTTGCTTCTGAAGCATGTTCCGCAATGTTTATCAGAAATAGCATTATAAGTGTGTTTTTATATAGAGAGCATATGAGTTGAGTCATTATGATAGGAGTACCATGTAATGCAAGAGCCAAAATTGTAATGAATTAAAGGAATAATTAAAGTATGGTTAATTTTGTTAAAGCGGTGAAAGTCTAATGTGGTTAAGCAAAATCCCCTGCAGATGAAGTAGCAGTAGCGAAAGTAATAAGCCCCTGCATTTCAAGACGCAGTGCTAAAAGAGTCCTCCAATGCAACATGTAAGAAGAATTGCAAAAAAGAAAACACACAGATCAAATTTATATATAGTTCCAATGGCAAGCATAATCGAGCATCGAAAACTAGAAGAATCAAAAACAAAAATAAACAGATTGTCGATTAAATGAAATGTAGTGACGGAAACATCTCTCAGCCACGACCTACACACGGAGGAATAGAAGTTCCTAATATAAAAACTGGATGAAAGTCAGTGTGTTGCAAAGGTTTTATTGCATTCACATTATAGCTAATTATACTTTCACGACTATATATTTTTTTTAATTTGGCTGATCAATTAACTTATCTCTATCAAATATGACCAGTCTCCATAATTCCTTGATAAAGTTACACATCTTGTGAAACATAAACATCTAACAGAAAGTAAATACTTTGGGCGGGTAAAATGTAAAATATGCAAACGTTGCAAGATGTTAGGTCATATAGGCCTTTTTTGTGTTTTGAGAAATATTGATATCGATAATTGACGATATTTGTCATGCTTCCTTTGACTCATCAGATTGTGCGGGGCTTTATTAGAAGTATGCGTTGGTGACGGGGCACACACACGTATAGTTACATCCGTTCCGCGTTCAGTTCGGCAACAACTAAAGTCAAGTTTGGCATAACCGCCGTCGTCCAAACCACAAGATTGACTTGTGTATGGTGGACGTGTGACCTAATGTATGCCGTCGATCACGCCCCCATGCAGCTAAGCTCTCATTCAACAGTGAAATGAGTGAAATGCGCCGAAACAATATAAATACAACTTTTATTTTACGCAATAGCAGTACCTCCAAAACAATACGAACAGACATTTTTTAAATCATTAATGGTAATTGTTGAAATTAATGAAAACGCCCTTTTTGACTGTGTTTGTTATGTGGATGCCACATGCGCCATAGGTTGAGGTAACCACTATCATTCCCGGGGCCAACGTGTGTAGTATGTGTGATCGTGTGTGTGTGTTGTGGTGTTCGAGTGTGTCATTGCGTGTGTTGTGTGTGTGCGTGTGTGGGTGGTGTGTGGTGCTGTTGTGTTGTGTCTGCGCTTGCTGTACAGGCTGTGTCTTGGTGATCTGTGCCTGTGTACTTGTGGTGTGTGTGTATTGCTGATAGACTTCGATTAGTGTCTTTGTGCATTCACCAGAACTACTTCAAAGTAGAACGCGTGGACGTCCTCTTTGCGCATGATAATAAAAACATTTGGGCATTCCACGCGAAAATGTTACCCAAGGGGTCTGACAACATGTAAAATAAGCCGCAACAACTTTGTTTTACCCTGGCGAAGTATTCAGGCAAAGGGTCATCGCATCAATCATGACCTAGTAGAAAAAAAATCGGCTCAAGGCGGAAAAGATATTTTTTGAGCTATTGAATAATATTGACTTATGATAAAGACATTGCAGTAAAATTCAGTGGATGTTTTGTGCAGTTATTTCCTCTGATAAATGTGAAAAATGTCACTATAAATGGACTTTCAGGCAAATTATATCTATGCCGAAGATAAAGTGAGGACTCATTTTAACATCATCGCTGGTACCGCCAAGGAGAATAAAATCTTTCTGATAATGGCTATTATCAGATTCGTCTGATTTCCTCTCGCTGGAGAGGTAATGTCCGTAACATTTTGGATTGAAATAAAAGTATTTTACAGTACACTATGTTTGTCCAATTTTAGTTCTAAATTCAAAGCAAAGTCTAAAATGGATATTACACACATATCCAGATTTTTTTTCAGAATTTGCATTTTTCATCCCCAAAGTAGCATGTTACGCGACTTACACAACCAATGCGTTACGGACATCCCTACAATGTGTTGTTTCACAAGTGTAGCTGCCATGAATTACAGTCCAAAACTTTGGACTTCAACACTGTAATGTTTGATATCTGTCATGTGGATACCTTGGACCTTATATTAACATTAATGCTAGGCCACATTACTTCAGGCAACCATGCACTATTATCATTTGGATTTGCTAATACTCTACAGCCTTGTCATTGACTTGTACGACTCCCCATGCATGCCCTCCCTGATCGTTGCATGGCCTGAAGCACTGCAAATGCTTTATCAAGCCTGGCAAGTGTATCGTTTCTTCAGTGTGTTCTGGAGAATAACCAGGGAGGATGCAGGAAGAGCGAACAACCCAACTCATGGCTTTATAGCTTCAATGGGTCCTTTTCATATAGCAGATTTAAGACAAAACATCTGCCAAGTACTTTGTCGATCAAGAAGGATCCATTCTGATGGATGCCAGTATGAAATTTCTGAAAGACCAGGATATGAATTTCTTTGTGTTACACAGCCACAGCAAGAAGGAAGGTTATTTCTACCGCTCTCCCACATTGTGACAACAGGACCAACTTCTGTTTCCAAGGCATGATTATGAAGAGAATATGATAAATTCTCTAAACAGACCTTCTGAACTTAGTCATAAACTGTACGTCAGAAAACACAGACAAAAGCACATCCTTATATTGATGTAAAGACATATGAACTTTTGTTTGAACAATATGCATGTTTTAATATAGAATAAATAGCGTTGATTAGCCATATGTTATGCTCAGTCATGGGTGTGGAAGTCCTAGCTGATATGAATGAAAGTGTAATTCCGTAACGGCTTCTGTAATGACACATTTTTTATGATTACTCATTTGATCATCAATTACAAAAAATCAAAAGGCTGATTTAGTGTATTTACGGAATCATCCGATCCTTGCAGACATAATTTAGCCTTTTAGATTTACTATGAAAAAAAAGTCCAACAAACAATCAAAGATATGGCGGTATACCCCCAATTACTCCTCAAAGGGCAAAACTTCCAAAAATAAAAGATATCATGAAAGTGCTATAGGCAACATTTTTAAATGTCTATGGAGTACTATCAACTTGAAAAGGAAACACGAAAATATTACATACAAATCATGTGACCCCACATTTAGAAATGGACAAATCTGTAAGTCCATACCCTCAAAAATGTAATGTCCGTAACGCCATAATTAGCTGTAGAAAGGGAACATGATTCCAATACTGTTCACTGATTTAACTTTATTCTTTATTTCAACATCTCTACGCTTATTCATTATTAGTAAATTGTTTAACTGTGTCGCCTAAAACTCACAGACTTTTCAATGAACATACAGGCATAGCAAAAAGCGTGATCCCAAAAAATGTAATGTCCGTAACGCACACCATTATTGATCCAGTACACTACCACACAAAGTGAATAAATGGATGGAAACTTTCACATGATATATAATTTAGGGCACATATTAGTAGTGTGATTCCATTTTTATGAGTTCTCATAATAAAATGGTTGTGTTATACCTAATGACCATTTGAAGTTGCAAAATTCTCTGAAATGTATGTCCACGTAAGCGCTAGAAATTGCCTTTACAAAAGCCGTCAAACTACATCACTTGGACTTCATCATCATGTGCACTAGAGAGAGTACAATTTTCTAAAGTCTTGTTACAAGTTGGGTTAAACCGTGAGACGGTTTGATTTTGCTTGGGATACGCATTCTCATAACATCGCGCACCAGATATCTCTTGTCTAGTATTTAACAGGTTAATCGATCGAAATCTTGGATCTTCTAAAAGGTACGTTACTCAGAGAATCAAATTATTTACAAGTTGTTTATGGTCGGTAGTTTCCGTATTTAAGAAAAATTTAAAACAAAATTTTCATCTGCTTTACAAACAAATGAGAAAAGATTTGTTTTGGGTCATGTTTTAGTAGTAGAAGGCTCTTGCAATAGTTGGACATTCAGAGTGATTTTATCACTTCTGTTTAAAATAGAATGAAAATATTCGCGTGTCAGACATGTCTGCGTCCAGTACAACACGCATCATTTTGGCCTCTATTTCAGTCCGAAAGGATACTTTACCTCAGATGACCACTTATACTTATTACCTTCCCAACTGACCATGAAACATCAGTGACCAAGAAACATATCTTGAATTTGTTAAAGTATGGTGATGAGACGTTTGTCATAAAAATGTCATAATGTGTCACTCATTTTACACATTTCCGCCAAGGTATGTCACGTTTTTACTAGTTCTTCGACTGTGCAATATAATGCTTGATTTCATTGTTTTGTGTTTTTCATGTATGCATTTGTGTACTTGTGTTACTTGCGTTATTTGATTGCAATTATGTCAAGCCTGTTCATTATAAGAGCAAAGGCTGACAAAGCGGGTTTTTTTTTTACTATTGAAGTGTTGAGTGTCCATTTCTCATTTTCACGTACGTTAAACAAAGTTATACACCTATCAATTGATGAATGGGGTGCGTCAGTTTGTATACGTTTAAATAGGCCTAGGCACAGTCATCGTAAGAAATTAATGGTCCGTCATAGTCGAGACACATCACAGGTGTGTCATGGTATATGAAAATCCGACTCACGTTTGACAAGTGACGCACCATTCCCGGGGGTTGAGGGGTGCGTCTTACAATTGATAGATGTATTACTTTTAGGGGAGGAGGGTGGGCGGTTATCTAATTATAGTGATTATTATATTTGTAAGCGTGTTAAGACCTGATGATTGGGTTTTGGGTCTTGTCTTATTCTGAGGATTCAGAAGTTCTTTATTCTCTCCATTTTTTTTTGGTACAAATAATCCTTAAAATGCTCGAAAATGCACTCGGGGTAAAATAGTGAAATAACCTGAGCTTTACTTCCATAAATACTGTTACTATTTTGCTCTTTTCGGGATTGAATACTTGTGATACAGTAATTGTTCTGACATATCGCGTTTACGGCTGTTAGATTAAGCCCAATACGTCTGTCCTGATAAAAACGAGTCTTTGAACGAAGCAAACAGACGTGATATCTAGCTTAAATCGAGGTTTTCACATATATGTTACGGTAAAAGGTGAACTTCCAAATAACACCCTCTCCCAAAAGCAGGAAAAATAAAATAAACCAAAATGGCAGGAAACTGTTAGATTATTAACACTTATAAAACTGTGTGGGTGAACCTGTAAAACTACTAAAACATGTAAGATTGACCAATTACATGAAGTTTCAATATTATGATCAATATCACCCAAGACTTTTCAATCATAACGTGCAACGTATACTTGCCTGATTTTTTTTCAAGAAACATCATTATGATTTGTATTATCTTAAATTTCTATATATTCGCCGTATCTTTTTTTCCCATTGGATCGATTAACTAATACACAGTATGTCTATGCAATATGTACGTACAAAAAGAGTAACTACAGTTTTACCGTTTCAAATTTCGTTATACGTTATTACAATCTCTTAAACTCTTCATATGTTTAATTTATTCTGAGGTTATAATTACGACAACTTTTTCATTTTATATTTTCAATTATTTTTACGGTCCTTACTTCTGCATTGAAAATTGTAATTTTTCTACAGATATTACTCACGCACAACAACTATTTTTAGGGTCTCTTGATCAAAGGTGAAATAGAAAAATAGTTTTTAGAATTGTTCCGTTTAATTACATTTTTTGCATAGATTCAACATTAGCGCTCAAATGGTTAAAACGATTCGATTTGTTAACTTTGTTTTTAAAAGTACGAATTCCTTTTCATGCTAGAATTAGCATTGTGTAAATAAAATGGAAGAATTCTGTCTGGAAACCAGGCTAAGAAGAATTAAATCGAATGATCCAAACGAGACCCTTAGTTTTGTTGGTATAATAGTATACTGTTAAATTTTGGATTCTGGATTTAAAGTGATGGCTAACATTGTGCAGCTTTAATTTGAGAAATTGTCAAATTTTGATATCTGATCTAAATAGTTGTGTTCAATTGGACAAATAAACACCCTAGAATACAAAAGTTTGGAAAGTCATGCTGCCAATAGCAAATCTTTTATTTATTCTTCAGTTTCTCGAAAATGTTACGTTTCAGGGGTGTGATAGTCAAAGCACGAATAAATGATATAGGTTTCTCTACAATCACAAAAGGAGGACATTTTAAGAAACTCCTGCATGTCCTTTGCAGTTTAAACCGTACTGTCAGACAGTGATGGGGGGGGGGGGTAATAATTATATTTCAATAACTCATATCCGACTTATCACTCCTGCATTTAATACACACAACAAAAATGTAACTGCGCCCTGTTTCAAACTATCATATTTCTTATGGAATTAAAATTGGGCAAAATAATTTGTCAGAAATATTTCTACACTCATTGAATAAGTTCTGTGTGAAAAATATGATCAATCCGTCAAGCCATGCATAAGTAAGCATGCATTAAAGGGAAAAATGACAGTTTTCAAATGTCACAAGAGTCATCTCTAATGCCAAAGTAATGGTAAATAATGGTATTTTTTTGCCTTATTTATAACGTTTGCTCACTGAACCATGACATGGTTACAAACTCTTATGTTTGCACAACATGTAATAAAGATACAGTTTGCTGAAAAATATCCGATTTCATTTTTTTTCAATAAACATAACGGATTTTCATTTCAAAATTGAGGAAGGACGATTTTTTTTTTAATTGAGCTCACTGAAGGGTAAAATATGCAAAACGTGTAAAAAGAGGTGTAAGGGGGTCAAAAGATTTATGATCAACCCATTGGCTCCGAGATTTTGAAAATCCTATAGCGTTAACACTAAACACTTCCGGTTCCCGTACCCAACAAGATAACATAAATAGTGCTTAATCATTCAACAGAAACAGAATCTGACAAAATCCTGCATCACAAATACTTCGAAATGACCCTTGTTACTTTTGAAAAGTGACGTTTTTACCTTACGTACGTTCTCACTCTTGCATGACATTTCCACACAGAAGTTAGTCACACAGTGCAGAAACACCCTTATCCAATTATTTTGCTCAAAACCGTTTCTTTAAAAAGTTATGGTATTTTGAAAAAGGAGGTAGTTGCTTTTTTGTTGTTTATTTACGTCACATCATTTTTTTTATATATAATCAATCTGACATGCTTATTGTTATGATTTTATTACAGATTTTGGCCTTAAATACCAGTCATCCAAAATGGCAGCTGCGTTTCCCGAGAGGTAAGTCAAATGTTAAAAATCCTTATTTCATTATGCTTTGTATTAAACGCTTTACGTAAGGAAGATTTTACATCAGCAATTTACTGTTAGGTTGTATTTTGTTACTTTGGACATTCCATGATTGGATAACATGATTGCATTAACAATTTTCACTAAGATTTAATTGCAATTACATGAGTACAAATTATTGCCAATAAAGGGCAATTCATCAGCACAAACTACTTTGGAAGTCAACATAAACTCATTATTACCGTTACAAATGTGGGCACAATTTTAACCAACTCTTAACCAACTATGATTAGAATGATGTTAATTGAATAGTTTGGCCAGTTTTTGCCCAAAGTGTGTTGGTTAAATCACAAGGTTCAGTTTTGGCGTAGTTTTGTTATTTGAAAGCTTTATGCCCATGTCATATCACACCATTAACAGATTCTGCATGTATTTTTTAAATTAATTATTGAAAAATCTCGGAGGGGGGGGGGGACCCTGAGAATTTACCTTTTACAATATAGCATCCAAAACGTTCATAAGGTGTGAAGGTAATCTGAATTATACCTCGACAGAAAGCTCAGACTCTGATCTTTCAGCTACCTATTCTTTACCCTTTAGTAGATTTAACGTTTTCAAGTATTGTGTGATCAGTGCCTTACTATTTGACTTGTCATAATACGTACCTGTTAGCATGTTTACCATTTAATTCAAATGTTCTAATAAATCATCTGTCGGAAATCCAAATGTAGGGGGACGTCACATGCAGGAACCTGCGTGCCATTACTAGCCAAATTACTAGCCAAACAACTTCTGAGCGGGGGGGGGGGGTGGGAGGGGTGGGGGGCGGCAGGGGGGCAGCGAAGACCAAAATCATTTTCTTGCAGCCATTTTTTTTTAACCTGTTAAAATTACTAGCCCAAATAATTCTGAACCGGGCGGGGGGGGGGGGGGGACAGGGGGCCGTTCGACGTCCAAACCCATTTTTTTCGCGCCTATAAAAAATTTTACTTGCCAAATTTACTAGCCAAACAACATCTGACAAGGCGGCGGGGAGGCGGGGGGGTACAGGGGGCGACGACCGCACCAAACCCATTTAGTTTCGCCGCCAAACAAATTTTACCTACAAAATTACTAGCCAAACAACTTTCAAAAAAAATTTGACCCGCCAGATTACTAGCCAAACCACAATCACAAAATTCGCGTATGGGGGTGGGACAATTGATATTGTGTGCCCCACCTTCAAAATCGTTGGGGGGCATGTCCCCCTCCCCCCCCCCCCGGATTTGCGCCCCTGTATGCTTAAAAACATGTTGGATCTCTTAATTTTTAGAAGGGGGAGGGATATTTATGTATGATGTAGATGTTTCATATCCATACAATTCTTTCTTTCATCCTCTGAAGAAACAAACTTATACCCGTGTACATAAGAAACAAACACACTGATTAATATAAAAATTACATAAAAAACAATTCCTTGATTTGATTATGATTGATACAAAACATGAATTGATCGATTGACTTTAGTTAGGATATACCCAATCATATAAGTAAATATAAATTCGCGTATATGGGTTTTCTTAGTATTAAGTAAGGTAGTATCTCTAGCACAATATTTGGTCAGTTATCGATCAAGCGTGGTAATGTTTGCCTAAGATCACCCAATTGTATGAATAAAGTTTGTCTAGCAATAAGCTGCCCATAACGGTTGATTAGAATAAAACGAACAATTCAGTAAATTTGAGACATGCGATAATCTTGATATTCCGTTATTTTCATTTCTTTTTTTTGGTCATTCAAGTTCTCATTGTTAAATTCAGTTTCGATTCAGACAATAAACTTGAGATTTCTTTGACGAAACATTTGATCACTGGTCATTTACTCTAAAGTTGTACTTTTCTTGCTTTTAGAGAAAACGATTTAATTAATTATATAACTATTACAATAAACATTGTTCACTTTTATTAAAAAGTAATAAAACTCCATAACTACTAATAC
>JZLH01S0135436.1:6322-16373 GCA_001188425.1 Eucidaris tribuloides
CAGTTTTCAAAATTTTCCAAAACCGCTCGCTCGCTACGCTCGCTCGCGGAATGTTTTCTTGACTAATCATGACATACATGCTAAACACATATTTTCTGTAAAAATAAACATTAAAATGCGATTTGCTATTTGCACAATTCCATTTGTGCTCACATTGCAGTTTTAAATTATGTCGATTTACTTAGAAAGAGCACACCACAAAAGGCGAGTTTTCTTCTTGCAGTTTTCAAAATTTTCCAAACCGCTCGCTCGCGGAATATTTTTCTTAACTAATTATGACATACATGCAACCACATATTTCTGTAAAAAATAAACATGAAAATGGCAATTTATTACAAAATTACCAAAATTGGTTAATGGGTACACTTTAACAAGGAAAACTAGAATTTCAGTATATACTATACACTTGGCGTACATGGCGCATTAAATTCATCATCTGAAAATATAATTCGGGTGAGCGACTGGGTGCCCCCCCCCCCCCCCCAATGAGTTTACCCACGTTACGCCACTGCTTATACCATTTTGTTTTTATCTTTGTGTTTTATTTCTTGGGATTTAAAGAAAAATATTTCAGAGCTGATAGGATTTGGGAGTTTTGTCTGGTACCAAAATTTTAACATTTCATAGAAGATGGCGTTTACCAGGGAGCAACGAACAAAACTCGTCAAACTGTACCTGTCGACTAAGTCGATTATAAAGACACAGCGGTAGTATGCCAGACATTTCAATACACGAAATCTCTCCAGTAAGTGTGATTCTCTAGTCTCTACACCATGCAAAAATTCTGAAATCATGGAAACTGTGCTTAATTTGAAACAAAAATAATCAGGTAGACCGAGGGGTGCCCGCTCAGCACTCAATGCCTGCCAGAACCAAAATGGAGGACATATTGAACACATCATCCGCATGCCAGATCAACATTGAGGCATAATGACTAGAAAAATCTGAAATTCGCGAATTTGCCACCATGACTGTAATAGTTGTATCAATACCAATTATAAAATGCCCAGTTGTTTAGTTTAAATTGATAGGGTAACATTGTGGAGCTTCAAATAAAAAAAAAAATTGTCAAACTTTGATATCTGAGCTACATAGTAATCTTCAAATGGACAAATACACACTCTAGAATACAAAAGTTTGGAAATTTATGCTTCCACTGGCAAGATATATGAATGAATAAACAATTAATACTCGGGGCGAGTAAAAAAAAATAGCCTAGATCCGCACACAGTAAGTCTATGGGAGAAAATGGGCACGTGAATCCGGTCAACTTACGATTTTCACTTTTTTGAAGGACTAAATAAACATTTTGAAATACAATTTTTTCAGTGCTTTATTTTTAGACCTTACCAAAGACACTTGGAGTAAATGTTAGCCAATGCCTTTAAGGGACAGGAGTCTCATTAAAAACAAGTTAACACTTATTTTATTCAAAATCAAAATGGTATATATATTTTTTAGACGCTCTGTAGAACACAGACCAAGAACAAACAATACCATCTCATCCATGATTCACTGCCAGCGAGAATCAGTAGACACATTCAAGAAAGTAAATGCAGTCAACAACATGCTAAAACTTTTAGCCAATCAACGCAGTCGGTCGATCACAGCCAATCATATGGCAGCATCAACATTGACCACCATATCGCCGTAGATGGCGTCCACTTGAGTGCAGCAGAACCCGCTCTGGAGTGCAGCATGAACTCGCGTATTCGCCGCATAGAGGTCGGTGTTAATGTTTCGCAGAAAATACTGTACATTAATGGTGCTTGAATTGTTCCATTCCACTGGCATATGGGACTCCTTCATTTCAGGGGAACATAATATTCCTCCCCCTCCCCTCCCCCTCCACCTCCGAATTATTTAATCGAGGTCCGAATAATCTACTTTGGTATACAGGCAGGAATGATTGGGGTGTGGGGGGGGGGGGGGTTGCACTCATCATTATATGGAAAACGAGGTCATCAAGGGAACCCCCTTTATGTGGGTTTGATACATTTACATAAGCATGGGACAGTCACAAATAACTAAATAACTAAAGTCAGATAAACAACACGGGGGAGTGGTTTCACAGGGTGATAAATTTTTGCATTTACACATTTAAAAAATATACGAATTAATTTGTATTTCATTTACTTTCCATTCGTAATTTTGGCTACTTATGCAACAGTATATATTAGGATAGCTAGTGGGGGCGGGGGGGGGTCAAAAGGCTGGAAAATGTTGCATTTTCACCTTGAAAACTATACATTTCTGGCCACGTATAGTGATAAATTAATCCGCATTTCATCCTTTTTCAAATCGTATTTTTTTGGCTATTTAGACAAATTATAAATTAGGACAGTTTTGCGAGAATAGGACATTAATACATGTGCCTATGTTTGTAGGTATATATTTTCCTGTAATGACACTATAAGAGTCTAAAGGTTTGTGTTGTCTATACAGGGTGGCCCAGAAAGAATGCTACGAGTATGATCGCTAATTTCCTTACCATTATCGGCAAAATTTCAATAATTTTTATTTCGTTGGTTATAGAACTTCTTCCAATTAAGATGATACGCAAGCGATCATTGATTTTGATGTAAGGCGCGTTTGATTCTGGGCCATTTTTTGCGGAGGCACTGGCGAAGTTCCAGGAGATTTGCCGATTTTCAACAGCGGCGGTCAATCGGAGACGCCGAGAATATTCTGGTCTCGGCTTGCCATACAGACAACCGGCGATGACAATGGAGATGCAACTCACCATCTCTTCTTTATGAAAGCGAGTGACATTCCAAGGGCCCATTGTCATCTCGGCGGTTGTCCTGTGTATGGCAAGCTGAGACCCCAGACTATCTCGGCGTTCCGATGACCGTCGCGTTGACAATGGGCAGAATTCTGGAAATTGCATTTGCTCCGAAACATTGCCCTAGAATAAAATGCGCCTTTACTCAACAATCGATCTTGAAGTATCATTTATTGGAAAAAAGAGTGTTCTAACCAACGAAATAAAAATTAATGACATTTTGCCGATAATGGTGAAGAAATTAGCGATCATACTCGTAGCATTCTTTCTGGGCCACCCTGTATAGGGTGTTTATTTTTCCATTCAAACACTGTCATAGCGATAAGATATCAAAGTTTGACTTTTTTTTTTAGATGGGGCTTCCACAATGTTATAGTATCTTTAAGCAACAGATTATCTTTTTATTCACACATACACGTAGTTTAGACGAATAAACGTGAAATTGAGGCAACCTTTACGGGAATGGGCTTTTGACAAAAAATCTGCACCATAATTTGCGTTTTCTACCCAGTTTCCAGATTTTTAGCTCATCTGAGGCGTCGTGGCGTAGTGGATAACAGCTTGGCTTCCTGACCTAGAGGTCCGTGGTTCGAGCCCACGTCATGGCGGTTGTGTCCTTGGGTAAGGCACTTTATCCCCATTACCTCGTCCCTCGGATAGGACGCAAAGCCGGAGGTCCCGTGTTGAGACAGAAACACCTCAGCACGTAAAAGAACCCACACACTTCATCGAAAAGAGAAGGGTGAAAACCCGGTGTGATGGCTATTTCAACATTTTCAACATTCTTCGGGCTCCTTCTATGGCGCGTTGTATAGATGCTGCCTCGTAAAGAAGGATAGCCTAATGTGTAGCGCTTTGGGCCTAACGGGAAAAGCGCAATATAAATAATAATAATAATAATAATAATAATAATAATAATAATAATAATAATAATAATAATAATAATAATAATAATAATAATCTGACCGTGGCGTGATGTCCGTCGGCTGGTGTCTGGTGTCTGGCCTCCAGCGTCCGTCGTCCGGCCACAATTTCAAAATGTTTCTTCTTTGTCATATCTTTTCCGATTTCAATTCTGTTTTGCTATAAATGCTAGCACTATAGGTGGGGGATTCGAATCTCTACACAGAAGTTCGAACCTCCTTAAATATGCTTATTCATGCGCATTTTCCGAAATATACAATAAATGTTTCTGCTCCTTCATTTGTCAACCTATTTTGATTTTTGGAGAGTACCATTTGGTAAAGCTATATGAGGTACACCAAAACTTTTATACGGAATTGTGACATTTGTCAGAATATAATATGTGCTAATCCGTGCAAAAAATTATTGGAAAATCAACAAACAAAAAAACTTCTTCTCCTTCATTTATTGACCGATTATGATTTTTGTTTCTTCTGGTAGAGCTACATGAGGTGAAGTGAGTTTTTCACAGAATTTTGACAATTGTCTAAAAAAAAACAATCGTCTCTGCTAATTAACGGAAAATGTATTGGAAAATCAGAAAACATGTTTCACCTTTATTTGCCGAAAGATTTGATTTTTTTTTATTTGGTAGAGCTACATGAGGTGCACCGAACTTCTACACGGAATTTTGAAATTTTGACCAGAAAACTTTCTGTGCTAATTTATGCGAAGGTTATTAAAAAATAAAACAAAACAAGTTGGTTCGACTGCGCGCAGTGGATGGGTATGCCTCCGCAGTCCGCACTCCCATCCAATTTATGTAATTTGAAAATCTTCAAGTTACCATGGTAGTAAGACCAATGAGATGAATTAGCCCATGTGACCTTTGACGAAGTAACCGTAAAATCCAATAAGCAGTTCTTAAATTATCACGACAACGAGCTGAATTCGGACATGAGACCTAGTGACCTTTGATCTCTGACCTTTCAACTCCAAAATCGAATCAGTAAATTGGTGCCTTATATTAGATACTTCTCCCAAGTTACATCAAAATCGGACCAGTCATATTCAAGTTATCACAGTAATGAGCCCAAATCAGGCATATTTAAGGCCCGGTGACCTTTCACCGGTGACCTTTCAGCTCCAAAATCTAATCAGTTCATTGGTGCCTTGTAATACATACTTCACCCAAGTTACATCAAAATCCGACCAGCTGTTTTCAAGTAATCGCGGTAACGAGACCAAATCAGACATTTTAGGCCCGGTGACCTTTGACCTTTGACCTTTCAGTTCCAAAATCTAATCAGTTCATTGGTGCCTCATAGTACATACTTGGTCCTAGTTACATCAAAATCCGATTGGGGGTTCTTAAGTTATCGCGGTAACGAAAACCGGTAACGGACAGAAGGACGGACGGACGGACGCACCGACGGACGCACGGACGGACAACCCGAAAACGTAATGTATCCGGCAACTTCGTTGCGAAGGCATAAAAATGTTTATTCTCCTTCATTTGTCGACCAATTTAGATTTGTTTTTCATAAGATAAAACTCAGTTAGGTACATCAAACAGCTGCACAGAACTTTGAAAATGTGTTTGGAAAATTTGTGCTAATTAATGCTGCTTATTTATGCAAAATTTATTCAAAATCACACAAAATGCTTCTTTTCCTTTATTTGTCATTCGATTTGGATTTTTTTTTTTGGGGGGGGGGTTCCATTTGATAGAGCTACATGAAATACACTGAACTTCTGCAAGGATGTTTTAAATTTTGTCTCCTACATTATTACTTATGCTAAGTTATGCGAAATTTATTCGAAAATCGTAAAAATGGTTCTTCTATATTTGTTAATCGATTTTGATATTTTTCCCCATTTGGAAAAGCTACATGAGGTACATAGACTTTCATAGTGGAATTTTGAAATTTTATATAGGAAATTATGTTTTAAATTCATTACAGTGCTATCTGGGTAAAAATTAAAAATGGCGTGAATTCCTCTGCCGAATGTCGGATGAGTACTACATCTTTAATGTGCTAGTGTTCATCACAATCGGGAGAAAACTGGAGAAAATTTCGGGCAGAAGCTTGGGACAGGATAAATTTGCGAATCGGGAAGGAATTTGAGATTTATACATGGGCTGGTAATAGAGCAGGAGCTCGAGAGAAGAAATAATGAGCAGAGTCTTTTATTCTGGCCGGAGCTTGAGAAAACGTCGGACCGTGGCCGGACAAAAGCGGCTAATCGCGAGCTTTCAGGAAATTCGTGCAGAAGTTGCAAATGGGGCAAGATAAATTAAAAAAAATGGCAGGATTTTGCAAACAACAAAAATATGCAGTTAACGCACATGCACACACACATACACGCGAGCAAACATACGCACACCCATCCGTCCAACCCCCCCCCCCCCACCACACACACACACACACATACACCACCCTCACTCTGTCAAGATTTCGAGTATTTCACCCGTTTGAATGTTGGAGAAGTAAGTAGACCGTGTCAAAGTCGACCATATTGCCCTAGGTTACGTTATGGCTCCATCAAATAATCATTTACAGTATTTAACAAACACTGGTGCATTATAGAACAAAAAATTCAGCTTCTACCAACCTTTATATTCTTATACTGGCCAGCTTTCGTCCACTCCTGTGGACTTCCTCAAGTCAACTGGAATATTCCCCCCCCCCCATACTTGCTGAAGTTGCTGCCTGTTGTTTAGAGATCAATGAAGCAAACAGTATATGGGTGACAATGTGTAGCCAGAATCCCTATTCGGTGCAGGCTTGGTCTTCTTAAATGTAAATGGCATGATTGGGGTAGTCCTCCACTACTTGGGTAGCCTTTTGACAAGGCATTGTGGGTGTGGGTTGTCCCTCACGCCATTAAACCTTTGAGCAGTAGTCGTATCCCGTGCGCCTAAAAAGAGACTAATTATAAGGCCTACACTCCTGGCGCACCGAAAGAGGCTTCGCCTCTCGCCTGCTTTGTCACTGCAGTTAGCGCGGTTAGTCTCGTTTCAGGCGGTAGTGGGGTATTGCGCTGACGGGGGAAATCATTAAGCCCCGAGGCCTTGATCAAAGGCTACTACTTGGGATGAAACTAGAATCAAGTAAACTGTGCAAGGTTTCTACTGTGAAAATTTGGTAGTCAAAAGTTGACTCGTTCTGAAGTAACTTCAATCAGTATGCCTTGTGACAGACAAATCTGTTATGTAGAGCTCTGCGGGATCGTATTTTTATCAGGGCTCGAGAAAATTAGAATACTAGAATGTTCATGCTTGATTCTCCTTAAGTAAACAAATTAGAGACAAATCCTTCCAGCTGGGAGATCCACTCCAGCTGGTTTATAGTTGGTTTATATTTCAACTGATTTGGTTCTTGGGCATTTTCAGGTGTTACTAACCTTTAATCCAAATGGCCTCTTTGACCATTCTAGGCCAAAAGCTTGATTCAAAGTCAATTATGTGTGCATCATCCCAATCAATGTTACGTCCAGTATCAAAGGCATGATCAGCAATTGCTGAAAGGCTAGGATTATTGAGTCCAAAGGTTAGCCAGTATCATGAAGGTTAGTAGAAGCCATAGGCGGCGATCGGGGGGGGGGATGGGGACATGTCCCCCATTGATTGCTTCTGGGGGAGGGGATCCCCCCCCCGACATATGAACCTGAATATTTTCTTCTTTTAAATCTTTAAATCATTTTTGAAAGATTTTGCATCTGCAAGCCCGTTCAAAAGGCAAATGTAACGGAAATAGGTTATCAAACTTGGTTAATGCGGGGGGGGGGGGGATTTACACTTTCCACGTTTTTACAATGACAAAATTTGTATGACATGCTCTTTTTGCCACGCAGGGGTAAAATTATTTCGCCTTTGATGTTTCCACCCCACCCCTCCCCGACTTGTCACATAAAATCGCCGCTCATGGTAGAAGCTGAATGCCTTGTTCTGTGATACATTCTCAGTTTCTCACAACTTGTAATTGTAGGTACAGCCGGTGTCACGCGGATCAGTGTCCTACGGATGGACGAACGCTAGGACACGCTGATCCGGATGGCGAATCAGGAAATCAACGTGTCCTCGGACCTCTCATCCTGATTTTCGCAGCAAAAAACAGTATCTTACGGATCTAAGCGTCTGCCACCGCAACGGACTCGCCGTCCCCCATCTGATTTCAACGTGGTATACAGAGTCAACGTTGGACTTACGGTCAAGGACGTTGTGGTGTACTTTCCACACATCGGTCACTTACGATATGCGTCCGGGACTACACCCCCAGCTAGTTAGTTAAGATGAGCCGGGGTGTCCCATGAACCACTTCAAAAAAAAAAAAAAAAAAATCACCAAGACTCGTCTAGTTTCGTCCGTCTGGTGTACTTTCCGCACCTCGACACTGACGAATAATTGTCGGCTACACTCGCCAGGTAGTCTAGTTAAGAGACCGGGGTTCCTATGAACACTGGCAAATATATAAAAAAAAAATAGAAAAAAATCGACCAAGACCAGTTTCGTCCGTAGAATTTGCAGGAGATATGCATACGTTATCAGGTAAACAAGTGTCCCTAATATGTGTGAAAAATACTTCCGTTACCATGGCAACCGCAAGTGAAATTGACCCAGTTTCTTCACAACACAGGTATGTTACACTTCGATAGAAAAATGTTGAATCATCATGGTTTTGTCTCATATCTATAATGAAGGTTTACTAGGGTTTATACCTAATCTTCATATTCATTTTCAGGCCACGATATGTGTACTCTTTCCACCCACTTTTTAATATTACGATTATGCTTTATAAACGTAAATGACACGATTGGGAATGTAGTCATCAACTTGGGGTGGGACCAAGGCGTCGATTCTTAGGTGTGGCAAGGGGCACCCCAATGAAAATAGTGGGGGGCAAACATATTGCCCCCCACCACGGCTCCAATAATATTTGACATCTTGAAAAAAAATATTAGTGAGCATGTAATGAAGGGGGGAGGTTTAAAAGTGTACTGGAGAGGCACACCAAAAACCATTAAACCAAGCACAGCAATAATAAAACTAAACAATACACAATATTTATTTTCGACGGCGCTTCGCGCAACAAAGAAAATCGCAATATTGAATATTTGGCAGCCCAAATTTTGAAGATTTTTTTTAGCATTCGCCCAGCCCCCCTCCCCCTGCAATCGGAAATAAAAAATGGCATTAGAACGCCCCTGGTTGAGCATACTCAGAAAGTAATGTGCTGGGTTCTAAAATAACTTTTTATCAGTAGGCCCACCTATGCCTTTTATCTTCGTGTACCTTTTAAACGAATTTTTTCTAATCGGGGCTGGAGGGAAACGAAAAGCTATATGCTTGATTCGGCTTAAGCTAAACCAAACATTCACGATAGGCCGCAAATCCGTCCCATTATCTTTTAAACGACGTGTTTGGTTCGACAAAGGCATTTTCAGATTTCTCACACATCATGTCATACCCTTTAAGACTAAATCGAAACAGAAACAACATTTGTTATATCAATGTTTTTATGATAAATTATGCTGAATATTGTGTTTTAATTCAATGCTAAGATAATTTCATAATATCGCTACGCAATTTAAAAGAAAGATTCGCAATTTCAAAGTTGACATTTTCACATGTGTGAAATATATTAAATCCGAAAGGTATGTAGCGCCAAATGGAACACGGCAATACAAATATGTGTAAATACCTGTAAATATTTAAAAAAAGAAACAACAACATACTTGTGTTCTATGCCATGGTCCGTATGGGTTATTTATCCTTTTCTAACAGACACGAGCCGTTAAAATGTGTCCACGTGTATCGCTGTTTGTCATGTTAATAAATGTGGAGACGCTTGTTTAGTTCTCCTTTTGCCTACCTTTATTTGTAATAAAACATACCGTATACGGTATCAACGGTCATGCCATGTGAATCTTGTTTCTTTAATTATGTAACTCAATTATGTTTGTAAATTATGTTTAAATGATGACACTGTAATTTTTGCATTCATGGTTGATGGTTGATTATATTTTGTAGTTTGTTTGTTAATTATATATTATATTTCATAATCAGATCGAATCAAGCTAATTGATTGAAGCACGACATTCTCCGAGGGGTAAATGTAAATAACTTTAAAAAATAATGAACAAAAGTCCTGGATTGGACAGTACCCACCTCTGTCCGAGGATAAATTGACTCGCGTACTAGCACAGGGGCATCGGATGCCTGGTGGGGGTAGGGGGCGATCCGCCCCCAATGAAAAGAGGGGAGGGGAAAGCGTACGTCTTCCCCCCCCCAGTAATTTTTTGTACAATTTTGAACGAAATTCATTAATACGCAATGCAAATATTTTAGTGAAGAGGATT
>JZLH01S0135475.1:22244-33241 GCA_001188425.1 Eucidaris tribuloides
CATAATAATTTTTTTTTCGAGATCCGATCTCGATCAGAAAACAAGACAAGCAATTGCCAAAATGGATACATTATCTCAACCTGCCTTGGTCCGAAAAGACTTTTTGTTTGTTAACTACATGTAATTAGGTTTACGTCATGAAGTACATGGAGACACTTACAATTATTTCATTGTTTGTTTTTGGACAGGGCGAGCGGGGGGGGGGGGTGGGGGCGTTGTTAAAGAGACGGTATCAGAGCACGGAGTTACAAGCTCCTTGATCAGGGTCGGGGAAATCTCAGACAAAATGTTTGAAATTAAAATTGAAAGCTCACTTATTTTAAACACGGACGTATTCTTTTTTGATTTACATTATTTATATTGAGAAATATTTGTCTATCACAAGAATTATAATCTTAATGTGTATATTTCATAACCACCCTTCTTTCTCATTGGCCATCCTGGTGGGACCTGGTAGCCTCAATGCTAGAGCTCCTGTGAATTGTGTACCTACTGGGCGTGTCCCCCGAATTGTCGGTGAACGGAGCAGCAAGAGGCTACCGGGCCTCAACGGGGTGGATCTGGGAATTGTGATGGGTGGAACTGCTTTGAATATTGTATGTTTGAAATTGCAATAAAATGTAATGTAGTATTTTGCAGTAGCGCAGCAGAATATATATACATAGTTACTGCGCTCAATAAATGAGTTATTATTATTATTATTATTATTATTATTATTATCAATAGTATTAGTAGTAGTAGTAGTAGTAGTAGTAGTAGTAGTAGCAGCAGCAGCAGTAGTAGTAGTAGTAGTAGTAGTAGTAGTAGTAGTAGTAGTAGTAGCAGCAGCAGCAGCAGCAGCAGTAGTAGTAGTAGTAGTAGTAGTAGTAGTAGTAGTAGTAGTAGTAGTAGTAATTATTTATTATTCTACCCATAACATAATGCCAGATATTATTATTATTACATATTATGTAATTATGTTATCATTATATATTACGTAATAAGTAGTATTAAATAACCATATGAACATAATGCCAGAGCATCAACGACCGTCTGTAAACACTCTATCTCATGACTTATTCCGAGCGTGGACATAATATGCGAGTGTCATATGTTCCTCGTTTCTGTTGTTTACTCGCACATCTGCTTGAAAGGTACGGCGTACCGTATATAGGCCTACTTCCGTGGAAAACCCCGGGTGCTAAAAATACCCAAATAGTCAATTACAATGAAGCGCTGCACGGCCAACAATTGGGTTGGTTGGTATCGCCTGGTGTAAGAGCACACACAATACCACTCGGTACAAGGGAAGTTGGAACTACAAATACTAGAAACATGGCCCACTCTACATCGAGCCAAAACTCTGATCGTCAGCGAATACGCGAACTACGAGAAATATGTCGAAGTTACACGACGGGCAGTACTCTTCGGTTTGAAACGATCACCAGCCCTCCACCGAAACTACGAATTGGTTTGTTCGGGCCGACGGGGGTGGGTAAATCGGCCTTCGTCAACTCGATCAACTATGCCACGCAAGAAACATGGGTCGATCTCGCCCCCGAAGGCTTCAGTTCGCAACAGTCAAAGACGCTATTCCGCGAGCCTTTCAACGTGGCCCCGAACATGACCTTGATGGATAACAGGGGGATGACCAGTCTGAAGGGGGAACCCCTGAAAGAAGTTGGTCGACAAGTTGGTAAGAGAATTGTGCATGATATACTTCCGGCATGGAGCTAAAAACTTGATTTGCACTTGATCATCAAGTGCAAATGATGTTCTGTATATTTTTACTCGTAATATATACGGTACATAATACAACATACGATATTAATATCTTAGAAAAACATACAACCCTACGTCGACTTCCCAGCCCACGTAGCTACCCCCCCTTCCCCTCTTGTTCTGGTATTCCCCACTTGGAGTTTGACCAGTGGTATTCCCAGGCCATGCCAGAATACATTCCAGAATATGCAGGCTATGGCAGGCACCATATACATGTAGTATCTATGGTGGCACATTGCATGCCGTGCGAGTGCGTTCAGGCCAGGGTTAGGAGCTAGTCTGCCTTTCAGACCCCCCCCCCCCCCCCGGACCCTTTCTATACCAAGAGTAGAATTATTACATATATTGTACATGTATGTAGCATTATTATTATCATCATCTATTTATTTATAATTTATTTATTCATTTATTTATTATTATTATTTTTCATTATTAGGATTCGTAATAGTAGTTAGGCTATTTTAATTCTTAATTTATTTTCATTATTATTAGTAGTAGTAGTAGTACTAGAATTAATATTTTTTTTTTTAATATTATTATCATTATTATAGTAGTTGTCGCAGTCATAGTTGTAGTAGTTGTAGCAGTAGTAGAAGTAGTAGTAGTAGTAGTAGTATTTTATATGTTTGATACTTGTGGTGAGCTGTTAGCCTGTTACACTGCTGTTCTCACAATTCACCAAATAAATTTTTTTTTAAAAAGGGATATACAGGGGAACCACATTACAAGGACCTGAAAACCATGACAATTACCTTGTTATATCAGGTTTCTCACTATATCGGGGTACAAAAACAAAGAAATATGAAGAGTTAGGACCTGCAAAATCACCTTGTTGCAAGAGGATTAAATGTTATATCTGACCTCTTTATAACAGGGTTCCACTGTATATTTATGGGTTTGTGTTAGTTTTCTAAAGTTTCCTGAAAAATAATAGATATATGACTACTAAATATTACCGTATATCTATGTGCAATACATTCACCGTGTCATCTCCCATGTTTTTTGGTTTGTTAGCTGGTGCCCGGCGTGACAATGAACAGGTGGAATGGAACAGATCCGGGTTGCAGAAGTTGATTGCAGGCTGGCAAGGCTTCTTCAACGAGTCGGTAGATCATCAAATCCACTGTGCCGTTTTGGTCGTCAGGTAAAAACTACATAAATGTTGACTCATAAAGAGGGCCGGATCTTGGCATTTTTGTTCAAGCCAGTTGGGCCAGCAACTTTCAGGAGTTACCTGCATGAAATGTGAAATGGAGATTTACCATCAATCGAGCAAAGCAGCACCATAGAACTCAATAATTACAAAAATTTTTTATTCGCACAGTTGGTTGGGTACTTTCTATTTTTACACGTCACCAACCCAAAATACTGCCATGGGGGGGGGGGGGGGGGGCGGGGGGGGGGTCTAGCCCTGCTCAAAGATTATCCGATAAATAACCACTGTACTTGGACAACACATCCAATTCACCCAAGAATGCTGAAATAAGGATTACTTTTTGTGGAACTCGTGTTGAATACCCAGGAAAGTTGAACTTGGGGGTGAAATTTCTTGAAGTCATCTGATAAAGGCCGAGATAGGGGTCCAATACTGTGTAAAGAATTCGGGAAAATTGTATCAGGACAACTAACCCAGACAACGTCTCCCCAGGGGGATGGCTCCTCGGGGGGATAACTTCCCCGGAAAACAACTACCACGGAGGACAACTTCCCCAAGGTTAAATCAAACTTCTTAGATGGAAACATTGTTAAACTCCACCAGGGGAGTTGTCCTCTGGGGAGTTGTCCTTGAGGGAGTTGTTCTTGGGGAGTTGTCCTCTGGGGGAGCCGTCCTCCGGGAGTTGTCCTCTGGGGGAGCCGTCCTCCGGGGAAGTGTCCTCTGGGTGTTGTCTTCTATGGGAGTTGTCCTCTGGAGTTGTCCTCGGGGGAGTTGTCCTTGAGGGAGTTGTTCTTGGGGAGTTGTCCTCTGGGGGAGCCGTCCTCCGGGAGTTGTCCTCTGCGGGAGCCGTCCTCCGGGGGAAGTGTCCTCTGGGGTGTTGTCTTCTATGGGAGTTGTCCTCTGGAGTTGTCCTCCGGGGGAGTTGTCCTTGTGGAGTTGTCCTAGGGGAATTGTCCTCTATGGGAGCTGTCCTCTGGGGGAAATGTCTTTCGGGGGAGTTGTTAGGTGGGAGTCATCCTCCACGGGGAGCAGCCCTTGAGCCCGGGAAAATACCCCAAAATATAGGGGTGTCTTTCAAAATCTAGGTATGAGTACTGGCCTACTCCTCATATGATTGGAGGGGGGTGCGGGGGAAGGGGGGTAGTGCAGTATTATGGTTGAAATTGTCCCTTACTGTCATAGGCGCAAATCCAGGGGGGAGACGGGGACATGTCCCCTCCCCCCCCCAACGATTTGAAATTTAACATAGCCCGGTAAGGGTGGTGTCCCCAATGGGTGTCCCCCCCCCCCCCCACGTTTCAAATGAATTTGCACCCATGCTTACTGTTCATGTCCTGGGGGATGATTTTCTTGGGAGTAAGTGTCCTACGGGTAAGTGTCCTATGAGTAGTTGTCCTTCCAATGTCCTTCCAAGATTATGTCCATTAAGTATTTGTTAAAATAACTCACCCCCACCCCCTTCCCCACTGTCCAAAGGGTGACAAAATTCAAATTACCCACTGAAGAGGATTTTATTTTGACATATCTCCATAGACCTCTGCTGGACATGTTTTGTTCCTAGTTTTTGTTCCTCATCAGGTTGATGGTATTTATTAGATAATAAACCCTCTTCTGTATTTAGCTACAATTTATAAATAATATATATATTTTTTTCATTTCCATGTTACACAGTGCCATCATGCTGGGCCTTAAGGCAGATAACTTTAAGGATTTAATCGAACTCATCTTAAAGCAAACTGGTGAGTATAAAGGCTTAATCTCAAACAGCTGAAATTTGGAGGAGTTGAAATACAGTAATACAGTAGAGATATAAGACAAGTGTTGGCAAGTTCTACAGATACATGTACAGTGTTAGTGTATCTCAAAAATAATTGTGCAACTCAAAAGCACCCTTTTTGGTGATGAGAAAAAGATTTTTTGAAATTTTAAAAATTCCAGCTCTGGAGCATCATGGTTGCAGAAGTCACAAGAAAGTTCTCTTTTTTACGTTCGTCTTGGATCAACATTAGCTAACATGCTATAATTTCCTATGACTTTCTTCCCATAATCATCGGACCACCATCCATACTCCATCTTCCACTAAGGCATGTTTAATTTATTCCAATAAATTTTTCGACAGTTCAGACACCTGAATCAATTTGGGAAGTCTATTCCACAAATGAAGTAGTGCTGATGCAACTATTCTATAACAGGAGCAATTTTTAATGTATTTTAAGTACTATTACTTTATGAACTTGTTCATTTAACTTATTTTATTTAAATTCTATCATTTGTTTTGGTTGCAGGATTTCCGCCAATCGTGGTGATAACGCATGCTCACCATGTTGACATGAAACCAGACGTCGTCGCAGCTTTCAAATCAGGTCTCCAGGCACTGCGGATCGATTACGTGTTCGAGCTGGAAAACTACACAAGAACCAATCATCAGTACGATCTGCAGAAGCACCTGTTCTTGCTGGAGGTTCTTTACCGGTTTGCCATCGTTGGCGACAAAGTAATGAAACGCAATGAGCAGCAAAGACAAAATGCGGGTTGGTGCTCTGTGATGTAAGCTGCATTGTGTCATTGTAAGGAGCTTTCGCAACAGGACAGTAGTTTCCCCACGTACATGTTCTCGCAATGTCCCGGGGAGGGGGAAATTGTCACACACTGATAGGAGTGTTGTGTGTCCCCTAAAAATGTTGTAATACCAGTAAAGGTCAAATTTATAATCTTTTGCGTTGACATCTTTCACAAAAAAGGGGTGCATTTTCAGGGTAATATTTGTCCCCCTTCATCAACATTTTGAGGACATCTCGTTTTGCCCTTGTTCAGAATTTCAGCCAGTGTAATTGTGTAAAGTCCTACACTATATGTTTTTCACCATTATGCAATTTAGGGCTGCATTTCTACTGTTTTTATTACTACGTATGCCATACAAGCGTTACAGTACTCTGTGCCTATGGTCCTGTTGCATAGCTCCTTAAGAAGTGTGGTAAAAACTGTATTGTGTTCAAAGGCATAGGATCCCATCCAGAAACACTCTGAAATTAGGAGAGCCTCAATAATCTACCAAGCTCATAATGTTAATTAAATGTTTGTGCCCAAGATTTTGAAACTAACTTTATTTTGCATAAAATAAAAACTAAGTTTCATAGACATCTGGCTATACTTCTAGCTCTGCAGAAAGGGAGCAAGCATTGCCTCAATTTGAAGGTTACCCCTTACCCAATTTTGCATTAGATTTAAAATTTGATTCCCAGTTTTTATTCCAAGATGGAATAATACAGTTTGGTGCAATAAGCTACTTCGTAATTACAATTTGCACATGTACAGAACAAAGGTCATTTCAACAAAGTTTGTGTAAGAAGACATTTGGAAAACTGGATAGCTCAACATGAAAACTCTGTGATAAATCATGCATGCACAACATGTATTATTCAGGAATGTGACAGGTGAAAGTATTCTTCTCAAGAAACATACCAAAAGCAATTAATGCAGCCAAAATGGCTGCTCTCAGATGCCTCACTAGAAGAGCTATCCATTCTTTAAAGATATATGGTACTAGTATTGTGGGGTCATTTGTTCCATCTATAGCACCACATCCCCCTCGCTTGTATGGGTAGGTAAGCGTAAGTAATCCCAGAATTGTTTACTTCATGTTTCATGCCATTGGTAGTGACGTACCTTTTGTATCACTTTGTGATCATGGATAAAATTATTGTATAAAAAGGAGTGTTTAAGCAATAAAAAGTGAAATGTTACCAATTGTTATTTTCATGCTGTATATTTTTTCACCATTGATGTTACCACTACATGTATTTTGTTTGCATCAAAATATTGTTTATACTTAGTAACATGTATGTTTTTAGTTGTCATGCTTGTATATTTCATAAATCCAGTACAGTAGATTGTCATTATAATAAAATCTTTGAGTTCAAGACAATTACTTTATTATATCAAACTTTTGTTTTCAGGCTTGCACAAATAGTAAAATACAAAGAAAATTTCAATTTTTTGACTGTAAAAATTTGTTATAACAAGTTGTTTGTAATGTTAGTGTTCTTTATTATAATGAGAATCCACTGTATTCTAGAATATAAGTCATGCAAACCTTTGTAACATGCATGTACAATTAAAGGTTAGTGACATGGTTGGGAACACTTGAAAATGCCTCAAGAACCAAATCAGTTGAAATACATACGAACTATACTGCTCCCCCCATGACAAAAGGGCATAACTGACATTTTGGTGTTTTGGAGATATTGAGCAAATGTATTTTGCTCAACACGTACAGCCCTATTCAGTGTCCTTTTAACAAGCGGATTATGAAACAAAGGGACACTTCTAATTATTTATTTTTTTTTTGTTCTGCATGTTTAACATGATGTACTGAGTCCCCTACACTATATAACTCAATTTAACAAAAAAATGCAGGTATGCCCTTTTGTCATGAGGGAGGGGGGGGGGGCAGTATATTGCAGCTGGAGTAGATCTCCCAGCTGGAAGGATTTGTTTCTAATTTGTTTTCTTACGGAGAATCAAGTATGAACATACTAGTATTGTAATTTTATCGTGCCCCAATAGATATACAAGCCATAGAGAGCTACATAACAGGTTTGTCTGCCTCGAGGTATATTGACATTAGGTATTTTAGAATGAGTCAAAGTTTAACTACAAGATTTTCACTGCAGAATCCTTGTATAGTTTACTTGATTCTAGAATAGTTTCAGCTTAAGTTGAGGACTACCACCAACATGTCATTTACCTTTGAGTTACTATGTAAACAAATGGTTGTATATGTAGGTGTCACTGTTTGTGAAAGTGTACAAGTGATTAATGTACTTACTATGTTGCACATTACAAATATACATAGCAAGTATTGAAAGATGACTGGGAAAGTTTATAATAGAAGTATAGCGCATTTGTTGTTTCAACAACCGAGGATATTTTCAAGTGTCCAGTAATAATACATGCATCACATGGAATAAACCTTTGAAATTGAATAGCACAAATATAATACATTTCACATCTCATAAAATATTGACTTGTGAGCAATTTAATACAACTGATTTTCTGTGTTTTCATCCTCACATAAGTAAGTACAGTTGGACTTGCATTATAAAGAATACTCGATAATATAAGAAAATCTCATTACAACAAATTATTTCTGGTCCCATTTGTAGTTATTGTTTTGGCAACCCTGATACAGCAATACTTTAATAACAAAGTCATTTTTGTGGTCCCCAGAAATTTTGTTATGAGAGTCTACTGTACTGGTATATAATACTGTTCAATAGTACCTATTCAATATTTTTCTTTACATGTAAATGTATATCATTACATGTAAGTGGGGAAGTTTATAACATTATATGACATTTGTCTTTCAAAGGCGTTTATTATTACTTTGTTACATTTGTGTATTCTTCGTGAAACAAATCATAGATTATGAAATTTTAAGTGAAGAAAAGCAAAAGCATGTTTTATAATGATAAAGCTTCATCTAGTTTGTCACAGAATATTGTAAAAATAATAATCATGTTATCTTAATATAAATATTTTGTTGGTATACTGTGGAAAACCTGTAATGAGCTTGTCTGTATCAAGTTGAGAAACAAATGTGACAATATGAAGAAAAATAAAATGTGTTTTCATAAACAATGACGGCATAGCTTTGACAAGTTTCTTTATTCATTATCATGATTATTATAATAGTAAAACATAAAATTCTTTGCAATTACATTTTTAAGACCCCTATACAGCATGTCCCAGAAAAAATGTCCCTCTCGTAGACCACAGAATAATTACCAAAATCAAGTTTTATACGCAATTAAGTTTACATATTTAAAAAGCCCGTTTTATTTTGTATTTCCTGTGAAAATTTCAAAGGTCTTGCTTCATTGGTTTTGAATACACAAGCTCTAATGTAACAGCAGTGCTTTCCAGCCCATTCCAAGTTTGATAAAAAGAAAGGCACATCACAGACATATTATACCTTATTCCTTGCTTCACTTAAATAATCTCATCGACTATTCATTCACTTTATGCAATGAAAACTAATCAAAGTTCTATCCCACCGGTCGTGTTTGCTTTCAAAGAGTGTGTTCCACTTATGGCTTGTCCTTCCATGTCCAGCTTGTAAACTTTTATTGTTCTCCTGCAAATCCTTCCACCTGATTCCCGTTTAGGTTGAGACATTGATGTAGCACTGCAAACTTTGAATGGGCTGAAAAACACTGCTGTTACATAATAGACTGTGTATTCAAAACCAATGAAGTGAGACCAATGAAAGTTTCACAAAATTTAGAAAATAAAATGGGCTATCCAAATCTGAACATAAAATATAGGAGGATACTTGATTTTGGATTTAATTTAGCAGTCTTTCAGAGGGACATTTTTTGGGGGACACGTTGTGTAATCTATCAATGCCCTGAAACTTGCTCGCTCTGAAACTCTCCCATATTTTAGAAATTACTCAAAATGGGACCCCGACATTTCCCACAGGTAATGTACATACCGCTAGATGTTATCTTAAACATCATAATTTGTCACCATAAATATCAGTAGGTTTGATGTTATTTTCTGATGTCTGTGGTGACAATAGAATATTTTGGGAAAAGACTGACAAAAAATTTGTCTGATCGACCAAACCTATACTTGTGCTTTAAATTGAGAAATTCGTGCAAAAAGTCAACACCTCATTTTTAGTTCATCATTGATTCTAGTAAAAAGTTGTGTACTTTAACCTTAACGTTTATTGTAAGTCTGACTGAAAAGTCAATCACATTTTCTGGGTTTGTCTTTGTGTGGTTTTGTAGAAGCCCAATGTCTCTGAGTGCATAATGTACTCTGCTTCTGTTCAAGCCTGTTGTCACCAAGGTGTCCAGAAAGTATTAATTTTCTTGAATATCATCTTCTTGACATTAAATGCCTGGATTAGGATGTGGCTTTGATGGTTCTAGCCTACGACTACTCTCCTGGAGGACAACTCCCCCGGAGACGACTCCCACCAGACAACTCCTCCGAAGAACAACTCCGCAGCGGACAACTCCCCCATCACAGTTTAACAATGATGTAGTCTTTAAAGTCTGATTTGCATTGGGTTAGTTGTCCCATCCTCCGGGGGAGATGTTCTCTTGGGGATTGTCTTCCAGGAGAGTTGTCCTCCGGGAGAGACGTCTTCCGATGGAGTTGTCAGGTGGGAGTCATCCCCAAGGGAGTTGTCCTCCTTGGTAGTTGTCCTGATATGGGCCCTGACAATCTCACCCAGCTGAGACATTTCATATCTCAATTTCATTATCCTAGATGACAGGTAGGTTTTGCATGTCCATTCCATTTACGACTGATCTGAAAATACCATCTCATCGTCCAGAAGTATCACCTTCCATGAGGTCACACATTCTTGGGTCATCAATATCTCGATGTGATCTATCGACAGAGCTGCTAACTCTCTTCAATGCCTTTCAGTAATTTCAATACTAAAAATCAGTAATTTTGCCATATTTTGAATCAAAATCAGTAATTCTAACATTAATGCAGTAGAATTGCACAAAAATTGAGCTGATAAAATCAGTATTTTTCATGCAACCATCAGTATTCTTTGCAATTTTCAGTAGAAATTACTGAAAATCAGCAGCTCTGTATCGGCGTTAAACCCTCTCAGTATCAAATTCAGACTCTTACATTCAATGTCCATGGAGTGTGGTTGATACAGTACAGAGAGGGCTAACATGATGGTTACATTTCACCTTTTTCACTGTTTAAGCAACCAAAATTTAAGGTGAAGGAAGCAAGAAAATACCCTAAAATGTCTCTTGAATTGGAATCTACAGCTGTGTCATCTCTTGCTTTTCTTGGGATCACTCGACCCAAATGCCAGTCCAAACTCGTTCTTGCCATACGGTGCAGGCCTAGAAGAAATGAAATTGGTAAAATTGTTCATGTCATTTGATTTTAATAAGTTAATGAAATCACAAAGCAAATTCAGAATAATCAGTGAAATTGTATATGTAATGAATGTCAAGTTACATGTAGATAATTTACAACTTGTCATTGATATTCACATACAAATTCAATAATATTTTCAAAAGCTACCTTTTGC
>JZLH01S0135476.1:11620-26127 GCA_001188425.1 Eucidaris tribuloides
TCAGCAGCATACAGGGATTTCATGATTTCATGTATTGCTATGGAAGTATTTTTATTTCTGCTAGGAAATTTGGTGTGTTTGAATTATTAAAATACAGAACGCACAATCTTACACAAATTATTATTGGTTTCCAGACTAATGACGATCTCGCATAACTATTCGTCCTCTGCAATTCTTACATGACTCAAATGAAAGCTAAAAGTGATGTTCTCTGATAGAACTGGAAACAACAACAAAGACTGCCGTAGGTATAATTGCCGCAGCAAATGGCTATACAGTGACATACGGCAAGAACTGGGTTGTAGCGTTAAATTTACTTACGGTGTTTGTGATTGTTTTCTTTTTAGAAGTTTTAGGACATCATCAATATCGAAAACAATGAAAACACTATTTTTCCATAATGAATTATATTAAGATTAATTACATTAAAGATTGCTATGACTGTAGCGATACATTTGCGCCGAATGGCTGCAGATTAGCGGTAGTTCCGTTTTACATTGTCACATACATCATTAAACTTTCCACTGCAAACATTAATACATGAACTTGACATTTTGCATACAACTGGACAAGCGTACAGTCTGTCACCATGCCAATTTTCAACTTTTTTGATGCAGGTGAAGCCCCGGTTGCTAAGGACTTTATAGGACTTATATCACTAATTCAAGGGCGCATCGCGCCCGACTGAGTTTGAATTCATGGTTAAACTTTAAACGCCAATTTCTCCGTTAGCTTCCTTGGAGCGCTATCTTAAAATTGAACTTTCAGTCGCGTTTTTCACCCCTTTCCTTTTGCGTATATTTCAAGTGTTATATATCATTTTAAAGCTGAGAATATGGAGATTTTGAATCAAGCAAAAAACAGAAAATTATTTTTGCGACTTTTGCCTCCTACCGTCAGAGTGGCTCACATATATTAACATTTGTGGGCGTGCAAATTCTTTTCAATCTATAGTTGTGAATATTCCTTTGTGTGGCCAGCAGAAGGGCCCTAGCATACGTTCCCTCCTGTCATTCTGTTAAGTGCAAATATCAAATAAGGCAATATTTCTCAAATGAGAGAAAATTTACTGTTAGGCCCTTCTGCCAGGCAGACAATGATTTGCGATATTGATAATTTGCGGGTCCCTTCAGAGCCACAAATTTTTTGTCTCCACCCCTGCCAAACGAAGTTCATTAGAGGACTAATAAACAGGCTCTGTATGTATGTGTGTGTGTGTGTGTGTGTGTGTCTATGTGCATTCAAAATTGGTTGAATTGGTTATTCTTCACCAATTCTGACTGCTCAAACTGCTAATTCTGTATTTATTGATTTTTTTTTCCGTTTGTTTTATCTGATAGGGCTTGGTGGGAGCATCCCAACTTCTACACAGAATTTGGAAATCATCAATTATGCTAATTCATGCAGATTTATTCAAAATCAATGAAAAGTATTAAAATATGCAACTTTATTTTCTTGGCAGCAGGGATGGAGTTGCGGCCGACTGTTCCGAGTCAAGAGGCTGGTGACAAAATATTGTTCCCATAGACTTTGTACACGTGACTCGGTCCGAGGCCAGGCCAGGGCCGGCAAAATCCAGCCTCGACTACATCCCTGCTCGGCAGATTTTGATTCTCTGTGTTTTATCTGATAGGGCTTAGTGGGATCTTCTTAACTACTACACAAAACTTTGGAATTCATGAATTATGATAATTTATGCAAATTTTGTCAAAACTTTCAAAAATGCACCAAAAGGAGCTTGTTTATCCTTATTTCACTATTAACTTTGATTCTGTTTGTATTGTCTGACTGCTTGGTAGTTGAATTGGAAAATTCCTTGAAACTTGACAGAAATTTTGTATTTTAAGCTAGACCTTCCTGAAATTAGAGCCATCCAAGAGACATACACTTGTAGCGGAGAGGTATATTGTACATTGTTAAATTGACTGATTCACTTATTTTTAGCTCACCTGAGCTGAAGGCTCAAGTGAGTTATTGCAATCGCTTTTTGTTCGTCGTGCATCGTTTGCCGTTCGTCGTGCAGTGTGCGTCGTGCGGTGTGCGTCGTGCATAAACTTTTACACATTTATATCTTCCTTAAAATGCTTGATTGGATTTAGCCCACACTTGGCAGTAATGATCCTTAGGGAGTGGGGATTCAATGGTCCCCAAATGGTACACCTGACCCCCTGGGGACCCAGGGGTAGGGCCCCAAAGGGCCAAAAGTGGGTAATTTTTCAACATCATCTTCTATAGATCCAGAAATAGTTTAGCTAAATCACTGTGTGTGTGGATACCTCTATATGTGATGAATTTTTGTTCCTCATGACAATGCCCAGGGTAGTCCCATTTAGCCCCTGAGAGGAGCAACAGGTTGGGGGAAGGACCATATGGGAATAATTTACTTCATTTCCTGTAAAGCACATCAATGGATTTAGACCAAACTTGGTGGGAATGATCCTTAGGGAGAGGGGATAGAGGGTTCTTGAAATGGTACATGTGTCCCTCCTGGGGGCTCAGGGGGCATGGCCCATAAGGGCTAAAACTAGGTAACTTTCTAACCTTAAGCCCGTTTGTAACCAAACTTGGATGGTAGATTCGTGACAGGGACCTCAATGGTATTTATGGGTCAAGGGTCACATATGTAGGTCAAAGTATACCTGCCATTTTAAAATTGAGGTTGGTATTGGGCCATTTGTAATTACCTCACTGTTAAATTGGGGTCAAAGGTCACATAAGTAGGTCAAATAAGGTCAAATGTTAACATACTAGGGCGAGACACATTATGGCTGTTGCCTTTTTATAAAAATTGATTTTAGCATTTAATCAATATCAGGCTCCAAGGGCCAAAAATATGTATAATTGACATTTTCTCTATGGGCACCACAAAGAGTCCCCTGCGGCTCTTGTTTTGTTTGTTTGTATGTGTGTGTGTGTGTGTGTGTATGTGTGTGTATTCAATCATGTATGTAAATCAATTTGGAATATCAGTGTCATTTATAGGTGTTTAAAGTGCAAATACATGTAACATAGACAAACTGTTATTGGCAAAAAATAGACTTTTGTGATATCTGAATTTTTTAATGCCTCCACACTGAAGGTGCTGAAAGCATCATGTTCTTGGGTTGTCCGTCTATCTGTTATCGGGTCTTGTTATTGCAATAACACAAGAACCAGTGATTGGATTTTAATGAAACTGGGGTCAAATATGAATTATAATTTCAAGATCAACTGATTAGATTTGGAAGTTCAAAGGTCACAAGGTATAATACCTTTTATGCTCGTTACCACAATAACTCAAGAACGACTGATCAGATTTCAATGTAACTTAGGTCAAGTGTGAGGTACCACCAATGAACTCATTAGATTTCGGAGTTGAAAGGTCAAAGGTTATGAGGCCTCAATACTTTGCTGATTTGGTATCATTACCATGGTGCATGTAACTAAGCATTTCTGATCAGACTGCAAATTGTGGAGGCATACCCATCGATTGTGTGCAGTCGAATTGTCATGGCTCTTGATTCAATCATGCAAGCAAAACTATGTACATGTACTGTGGACCAAGATATCTATGTTGATTTGAAATGAAACTTGTGTGTATTGCTAGAATATGCACTCACAAAGTCATTATTTCAGATAACCAGTTATCCAAAGCCGTTTGTAAACTATAATCGAATCAAGTTATTTTTGTATGCCTCGGCTCCACCGCATAAGGGAGCTAGAGACATTATGTTTTCAGGTTGTACGTGGGTGTGTCTATGCATCTGCACTTTCTTGTGAACAAGATAACTGGGGTACTGATAGAGGGATTTTAACAAAACCTATACATGTACCAAGGATGAAATATGGGCTGAGGGAAAAGGTCAAAGGTCAATGAACTTTGTTCCAAAATGTTATTTTCTGCCTACAATTTCAGCTAGGAATACTCATTTTCCATATAATTTGGTTATTAGATATTAACACAAAATGCACAGAATTTTGTAGAGACAGATAGGTCAAAGGTCATGTGTCAAAGTCAATGAATTTTGTCTCAAAGTGCCATTTTCTAACTATAACTTCAGTTTGGAATGCTCATTATAGATGTGACTTGCACATAAATGGGAAAACAAAAGGCCAATATTTTCATCAATTCAACAGGGTCAAATCTCAATGAAATTTGTCCCCAAGTGTTGTTTAGTACCTGTACCCAATACATGTACAGTGGACTCATGTTATAACAAACTGCTCGGAACCAAAAAAACACTTAGTTATAAAACATTTTGTTATGTCAGGGCTGCAAAAAAAATAATAATAATACAAAGAATTTTTTTACACTTGGGGCTAAAAAAATTTCTCTGTTATAACAAGATTTTGTTATATCTATGGTTTTTATAACAAGAGTGCACTGTATCATGGATCTCGATCATATTTAGCCTGTTAGATAGTTGGGGGGGGGGGGATGCCTACCCATCGACTATGTGTAGTTGAATTGTTCTAGTTCATTGTTTTTCTTTTAGCTATAAGTAGATTCTTTTACATGTGTATGCATTGCATGTAGTGCAACGTATGGTGTGTTTTGTTTTTGATTACCTTTAAAGTATTAAAGTGCCATTAAAGAAATATGTGCTGCGAATATTGCTCGTCAATTTCATTAAATATCCAAAGAATAATTGTATTCATTCAAAATAAAAATATTTTTGATAAGAGTTGTTATGTATATCTTCATGCAAATAAAATAAATTTTGATGGAATTTGAATGTTTTTGTGTGGTTATACATTGTTTAATTCTCATTCAGTGTCCCCACTCGTGTGTATAGAGTACAATGTTGTAGTTGAGTCACCACCTTCTGAGGCCAAGACCGAGTTCAAGTCACTACCTGCCAAGGCCGAGTCCGAATCACTATTGTCCGAGGCCGAGTCCGAGTCACAACTCTCCGAGGCCGAGGCCCAGTCCGAGTCACCAACTTACGAAATAATGCAATATTTTAGTGCAAAATTTTAACCTTTAGAATTACTTTGAAATCTTACAATCAATTAAACACAATCTTTCAACCAATCAACCATTCATTCAAATCAACCAATTACTGAAATTTATCAATTTGGGAAAAATTAAAACAAAATAATGCAAAAGCTCTTGACTTTGAGGTAAACAATATTTGATGTAATTGTAAATGACTAAATGTCTTCAGAACATTCAGCTGATAAACTTTCACCATGTCTATCTTGTTGCAGTGTAGAGCAGCGACATCATAGAGAAACATCGACTCGCATATGAATAATTATGTGAAACTTACGAGCTGGGTAAAATAAAGTCATGTCGATCAGGAGTGAATTATTTACTTAGCTTCAAGTTATATTAGGATTTCCATAATTCTTTTCGGCATATTCGTTGAAAATACTTCAAAATTCATGTCCAAAAAAAAATCAAACATAATTTATTCTTAGGTTCACCAGATTATATGAAATCTTGTGGCCTCGACTCGGCCTGGACCCAAATCACAGAGGCCGCATGGTACGAGGCCGAGGATGAGTCCGAGTCACGGGATTACAAGGCCGAGTACCCGGCCGAGGACTGGCAAAGTCGGCCTCTAGGCCAAGGCTGGCCTCGAGTCCTCCCTGATCCCTGATAGAGTACCTGAAGTGTGACATCACTCGGGTTCAGAAATATGTGTGGACAATGGCAGAACCAGGTGCAGCACGTCGCAGTCGCAACTGGTTGTTTCTACCAATGGGAGAGTTGCAGTTATTATGTGGCTGTTGTCCCTACGTATTGCTGGACCGGTTTGACGTCATCACTTCTGCTCTCTATTCATAGAGATCAACCGGTGTCCAGTAAGCTGTGTGTGTGTGTGTGTGCGCGTTTGTAAATGCTGTTAAACGGGGATGTAAGTATGACACTCCACTATCAGATTGGGGACGTTAGGAAAACGGGGACGGTCCCCACCCCTCAAATGGCCAGAAATCAAACGTAGATGGCTCTAAAGCATGTTAGAAAATGGCTCAAAATTTGTGTGCACTCCCAACGTCCCCGTAACTGGTGAAATGTCATACACATACACAAACGTCCCCGATTGCATGTTGTACACGGGAGTGTGTGTCCTTGATTGCATGTTGTATACGGAGTGTATTTGTTTTTTTTTTACTGTCCCCGTTTGGCGGCAGTTACAAGTATGTGTGTGTGTGTGTGTGGGTTCGGGGGGGGGGAGGGGGTATTCAAGTACATGTATATGTGGCATATGGGGATGTGCCATTCCAATGGTTCCTCTTTTCACAAGAAAACCTTAGACATGGGTCTGCTTTTCAGGAAAAAATCCTCGGATATGTATAGTCTGGGAGCTAGCTACTTCTCAATTTACCCCATCGAGCCCAAAAGATTTGACCCCTCAAAGTTACTTAGACTACCTATGTGATTGAAAAAAGATATGTCAGCTGGACACCAGTGGTCGGGTTTGGTCCCCAGACCGAATTTAAGGGGGTTCATAATCATAACTCAGTCCCACACATGGATTATTGAGTATGCTTGGCGTCTTGGTGACCTGTATACTGCACGTGTGCAATGCGGTACGCATTTTGTCTGTATGCGCGTGCGCAATTTCATTTCATTGCGCAATGTTATGTATTAACATCATTGATGCGCGTGCGCGTAATACTATGGCACACGCGCGGCGCTAGCGCATTTTAGAGTCATACAGGTCACCAAGACGCCAAACATACTCAATAATCCATGTGTGGGACTGGGTTATGAACCCTCTTAAATTCGGTCTGGGGACCAAACCCGACCACTGGTGTCCAGCTGACATATCATTTTTCAATCACATGGGTAGTCTAAGTAACTTTGAGGGGTCAAATCTTTTGGGCTCGATGGGGTAAATTGAGTAGTAGCAGGCTCTCGCCCTAGTAGTAGTAGTAGTAATCCAGGACTTAAATCCGGTTCAGTCCCCGACTACGGGGGTGGCCGATTCACCTTGCGCTCACGGAAATCACCCTCACCCCCTCCCTCCACTTTATTCGGTGCATCTTCCTCCCTCAAACCAACCCTCCTACTCTCCTCCACCACTTGCTTCTTCCATGTCTTCTTCGGTCGCCCCCTTCCCCTCTGACCAACCACCTCAAACTCAAGCGCCCTTCTCAAAACATGATCAACATCCCTCCTCAACACATGTCCATAGCAACGTACTCCATTCGCCTTTGCCATCTGACTATTCCAAACCCAACATCTGCATCAAAACCTCAGTCTTCTTCCTGTCCATCAGCTTCACACCACACATCACTCTCACCATAGCCCTCTCAGTCCTGCTCAAAATCCCCATCTCGTTTTCACTCAAACAATATGGGTTTGTATTTTAAGAATAATTCTAAGACATGGGTACCCCTTCTTACAAAATCACCCTCAGGAATGGGTATGGGTTATGAGCCTGTCAGCCTGAAGCTGCACACCCCAGTCAAAACCATATTTAACGTATACCCCCCCCCCCCCAACCTGGGCTGTTAATTTTTAGCTCGCCTGAGCTCAAGTGAGCTATTGCAATCGCTTTTGTCTGTCGGAAACGTTTTTTTTACATTTTCAGTGTCTTCTATAAAACATATAATTTGATTTAGCCCAAACTATGGAATGATCCTTAGGGGGTGGGGATTCAAGGGTCCTCAAATGGTATACCCGGCTACCCTGGGGGCTCAGGGACAGGGCCTCAAAGGGTAAAAAAACGGGTAATTTTCAAACATCATCTTCTCTAGATCCAGAAATAGTTTAGCTAGGTCACTGTGTGTGTAGATACCTCTATATGTGATGAATTAGGGGTGGGGTATTTAATTCACCCTGGCATCATTATTCAGTTTCCCATTTCCCATGAAGTGGTTGTGATGGTTAGGAAGACTTCTTGCAAACAAAAATGTCAATATGTTGCTGTGAAAGGGTCTCGGACAACCACAGCTTGTGAAGAACGAAGCGCCTCCCATCTTTTGAAGACAGCAGTAAGGAGGATATACATCCCATATTTTAAATACTTGTTCAAGTTACAATTTCTGATTCATTCTCAATTCTAAAGGCGGTTTACTATTGCAAACATCTCAAAATTTACTGTCATGTCCCATTTCTTTCCATCGGATATAATAATGTGGAGCGAAGGCCACCGTTTTTAATTAGTAGCCGTATCCTCCTTTCCATTGTCTAATGAAGATAGGGGCTCTTCCTTCTGCACTGACTGTGGTCTTCTTTCTGAGACTGCTTCAGAGTAACATATTGACATTTTTTGTTTGTTGGAAGTCTTGCCAAACCATCAAAACCATTTCAAGGGAAAAGTGCAACCAAGTTACGATGCTAGGGTGAATTAAGCAGCCCACCCCTATAGGGAAGTGAACATTTTTAAAACATTTTGTTCCAGCCCCTCTGCTGTGGATGCACCTGCATTGGATAATCTCTCCGCCTTTTCAAAAAAATTGTTGTTTTCCAATAATAAACTTCAAGAGGGCATCATTATAGAAAGACCCCTTCAACTCGAAATGCATGCGTCATAGGGGAACCTCTTTATAACGATGACCTGAAAACCATGACAATTACCTTGTTATATCATGTTCCTCACTATATCAGGGTCCAAAAACAAAGAAATATAAAAAAAAATGGGACCTGAAAAATCACCGTGTTATAGGAGGGTTTTGTTATATCCAACCTCTTTATAAAGGGGTTCCACTGTATTGCAATACTTTTGGCATAGGAGGGTATAACAAAATCTCTTTTTAACAAAAACAAATTTATCTGGCCCCAAAGTTGAATTTTTCTTCTATTTTTTTTTTTTTGCAAACTTGATATAACAAAGTATTGTCCTAGTCTTAAAGTTTCATATACGTACCACTCAATACATGCAATGTTCAATTAAAGACACAGGCTAACATTGTGGAGCTTGAAATTAAAAAAATTGTCAAACTTTGCTATCTGATCTACATAGTAATGTTTGAATGGACAAATAAACACTCTAGAATACAAAAGTTTGGAAATCTATACTGCCACTGGCAAGATATGAATGAAAAAACAATAAGTGCTCCAGTGGAGTACAGCCTAGATCCACACACACTACGTCTATGGGAAAAGGGGGGCAGGTGAATCCTGTCAACTTGTAGATTTTCACTTTTCTTTTGAGCACTAAATAATCATTTTGAAATACAATTTTTTTTCAGGGCTTCATTTTTAGACCTTATCAGAGACACTTGGAGCATGGAGGATTATGTAGCTCAGATTTTCTTAAAACTGTTGTCAATGTTAGCCTGTGGCTTTAATACACACAATATCCATACAGTTGTACTTTAAGTGGCATGTTTCATTTCATTTCATTTATTTATTTCCACATAAGGCATGAAAAACAACAATACAAATCATAGAAACAGATAACAAATGCATTTTATTGGAGGTAATCACAAATAGCTAAAAACTTAAAGGCAGTGCATCTCTTTTGCATCCCTAAAAATTAACCTTGTGTAAATACAATGGTATTTAGAAGAAAATTCCATCTGGGAACCTTTAGCAAAATATAAGAGCTAGAAACTCAGTTTTAGTGGAATTACAGTGACCGTTAGACTCAGATTTTATTTTTTTCTCGCGAGAAAAAAATTCCTACCATAGAACATACACTAAACGGCTATTGTTTTTCTTTTGCATTTTTTAAATTCTAGGCAATCACTGACCCCCAGATTTCACAGACATGCCCTTCATCAATAGCCTAAGGGCATGGGTTATCTTTTCCTGGTCTGCAGGGATGTTTGCAAATGAGATCCACTGCCTTTGAGCTTGTTAACAGTGATCCCTTGGACACAAATAACAGATTTGATTGGCAAAGTACCAGTATGAGTATTAATCATACAAAATATGAACAATACAGGAAAAGAAACAAGGAAATAAATATAAATCACAAGTTACATAGAGTCTTCGAGTTTATCAAATAATTGTTTTTTTATAAAGTCACTTGAATTATAGTGTGTTGTTATAGTGTGCAATTGGTTGTAGCAAGGAATGTACGTGGGTACCGACTTCCTCTTTATAATAGGGTTTGCCTTTAGTAAATTACTGAAATTGTAAGCCTTTCTGATTTTGGAAGTTAGAATTTGCACATTTCTTGGTATTCATTTGTCTAATGATATAAAACCACTGAAAAGTTACACATGAATCAGGCATATTACCTTACACTCTATACTCAAATTACAGTGACAGTCCGAACATTTTCAATATGAAAGGTCTAGGCTATCAGCATCAGTTTCAACACCCAATTAACATACTAGATACACTACGTCTCATTTGTTTGTTTGGTTGTATGGATGTTTGTATGTAATGTATGTCTATTTGTTGATGTTATACTGTTATTGTACTTATCTTTTGTCATTATTATCTTTGTAAAGGGAACTAAGTCTGACAAGGCCCAACAGGGCTTTAATTTTAGTTTCCCACTTTCATTTTTCTTGCTTTTAAATATCAAATTGTACATATGTTTTTGTTTTTAATGAATAATGGAATAAATAAATACATCTGATCTGAATCTGAAATATCTAAATTACCAGAAAAATGGAGATGTGTCTCAGCATTCTGTATTTTTTTTTATCATAAATTCAAGGCCTGGTGGTGCCATCAAATAGATGAAAAGCAGCCATTAAATACAATTTTACTACATCACAAGTAATCAATATCTTACTGAAATCATACATGTTAAACTAAAATAACAAATGTGCATTAACTGCATGGTTGAAGCATCCATGTTTGGAACATCAGGAAACATGGTTGGAGGGAGAGATTTCCATAGCCTGGCTGTTCTAAGGATGTAGAACAGCCTGGCTGTTCTAAGGATGTAGGAGGAAAGATGAAGCTGGGTGTTGGACTTGGGTATACTAACAGCATGTGGGTGACTGCTCACAGAAGATCAAGTTAAGATAACATGAGTTGTTACATTTGGCAGGATACAAGCTAACTCGGAGGATGGTGTCATGAAGAAGTGACGGTAAAAAGTGCAGAGGGAAGCAACTTTCCTTCTGTGTTCAAGTGGGAGAATTCCTGCTGTTAGTGGGTCATAGATGTTCAGTAAACGGAGAGCTTTCCTTTGAAGCCTGTCTAGTAGCATAAGTGCTGTAGTTCCTGCTCCGGACCATATACTCCATGAGAGGACGTATATATGCCTTGCCTCATACTTCAGATCAAACTGAATACTACTTCAAACGTTTTAGTTTCAGTTTCTTTGTCACCTATCAGCTATCACCTGTTTCAAACAATCTAGTAGGAATTGGTCTTGGAGATCAGAAGCTATTAGCTTGTGAAGGGCTTCTTCCACAGTCTTCGAACAGCATCTCCTGAGCAGGACCATACACTGCACACACTCCTTGACAATGGTGTCTTTACCTGAAAAGGGATGTTATCAGAAATACAGTGAGATGGATGAACTAATATTGCTCTGTCCATACATGTTAAACTCATAGGCATACGCAAGATTTTGCAAAGGGGGTGTTCATCCGCGGTCCGCGGCCAAATCCTTGGTCTAAAATTTTTCCCAGTCAGCCCTGCCGCCGAAAAGTGAAAAATTTGTCATTCCAAAATCCGGGGTCACAAATTTTTCCCAGGCAGCCCAGCTGCCAAAAAAAGGGGGGGTGTTTGACACCTAAAACACTTCCCTTTTGTCAAAGGGAAGTGTTTGAACACCCCCAAACACCCCCCTGCGTACGCGTATGGTTATATTATTATTAATTAAAGGTAAATGACATGATTGGGGATAGTCCTCAACTTGGGGTGAAACTATTCTAGAATCAAGTAATCTATCAAATCTGTTGTGGTAGAGTTATGGGAGGTATTGTTTATCCGGGCACGAGAGCAAGTTCCTGCTTGATTCGGCTTAAGTAAACAAATTCAAGATAAATCCTTCCAGCCAGGATATACAATCCAGTTGGTGTATCCATCTTTCAACCAGTTTGGTTCAAGAGGCATTTTTTGTTTCTCCCAATCATGTCACTGCCCTTAAACTTAGGTTTTTAAAGATTGGGTTATTGATTTGCACGTCAAAAAACATCTATATGAATCAAATCAGCTGAAATCACATCCAATGTGAAGATTAATATAAATAAACACCTCTCATAGAGACTTGGGGTAAAATATTGAGTTTTGGTGAAAATCTGGACGGTTAAACTTCATCCTTTTTCCATTTGCTCAGGAGCAAATTTTGAAAAATCCGCAACGTCAAATGTGCACGTGCCGTTCCAAAATGGTCCGATCAGCCGTAAGCCAATGGTCGCGCAGGGGATAGCCGTTGACCAATCCGAGGGCTGCGCTCGTCTTGCTACGGTGCACAGTACCCGCGATTCGCATTTTGAGCAAAATTGAAACTCACAGAAAGAACAACATTCTGGTAACATGTCGTTATTAGTTTTTCTCATAAAACAACAAATTCATGACGTATGGATCTCAGACTTTCAACACACCATTTGTAAGTACTAAACTACCGTTTGGTATTGATAATGAAGGGAAGTAATGGACTTGCACATCCCTAACCCAATCTTTAAGCAACTCTTGGAGGGAAAAATAGGAGGAGAACCAGTATTTTTCCAAAACATAAGGCTTAGGGTGCCGAGTGTAATGTATGTGATTTTGTAACAAAATCCACCCAGCTGTGATCCAGTGAACAGAATCACACTGTCAATGTGATTCTGAAATCACACATTGGTGGTGTGATATTGTTCACAGAATCACAGTGAGGTCTAATTTTGTTCAAGGTCTCTACTGTGAAGATACATGGTCAAATACAGTTGGGGTCTTCTATGGTATAAAGCCCATTTGGCAAAAGGGATCTTATGTTTAATTTTAATTTTAGAGTGTTGTATATTATATGGCCTATACTTTCTACTTTCCACCAAACGTATGTACATGGAGACAAACACTTTTTGTCTTTACGTTCACTTGAAGCAGGAACTATAGTGTAAAACACATTTGTTTTTACTAATAATTAGCTTAGTCTATCTCTCCTATCCCAATTCAGATAATTCATTTTCTTCTGGGTTAGCTGTGGTGTGAAAATCTGAAACAGCACATACAGCAGTGGTATGGAATTGTATGTCTCCATGTTACATACATTCGGTGGAAAAGTGGAAAGTATAGGCCCTATAATATAAAACACTCTTTGGTATAAATAATAAGCATAGACTACCTCTCCTACACTAATTTCAATTACTTATTTTGTTTTGATTGAACATTTCTTTTCAAATGTAAAGTAAGATCACTTTCTCCAAGAAGGTTCGTTACCGTAGAAGACCCCACTTACTATCTGCATTTTCTCTAACAAGTACATTAGTTATGTAGCTCCATATGGATTCATTCCATATGGCTTCTTGGTCACACTTTAATCCAATGTTGTTATATTTCTCCTCAAAATAAACAAACTCAAGTCAAGTCCTTTTAGTCTGGATGTAAACTCGAATCAATGTCAACATGACCCAATCTAGCAAACCCGATGCTTGTCGGCAAGTACATGTTTTACAGAAACTGGCTTTTAAAGACAGAGTACGGGATTTTGCATGCCAGAAAACATCAAAATGAATGAAATCAGCTCAAATCGTTCACAATGTGAAGATTAGTATAAACACCTGTCATAGAACCTTTGGGTAGAATACGTAGTTTTGGTGAAAATCTGGACATTTACACTTCAAAATTTACTCAGTGACGTTAACGTGCACTGGCCGTTCTGTTAGTTCCAAAATTGTCCGATCAGCCATTAGCCGAAGGTCGCGCGGAGTTTAACCGTTTGACCAATCAGTGTGCTCCGCTGGTCATGCGAACGGACACACAACCGTGATTCGCAATTTGAGCAAAATTTCAACTCGCGGAAAGAACAATATTGTGGTAGCATATCATTAGTTTTTCTCATAAAACAACAAATTCATGACATATGGATCTCACACTTTCAACACACCATTTTGTAAGTACTAAACTACCGTTTGGTATTGATAATGAAGGGAAGTATGGACTTGCAAATCCTGGAATCAATCTTTAAGGAATAATATAGCTATTGAATACTGCACAAAATCAAAAATTGAAATTTTTATAACTTTCCTTATAATTGTTCACTGTTGGTTGTAGCTTGTAAAGCGTTCTATCCATGTTTGCAAAAATCTCAATTTTGATATCTGCCAGGTTTTGCTACATTCAGTCACAAATGTTGGTATATGTATCAATTCATTTGGTTCTTGAAACATTTTAGACTGCTCCCAATAGTGTTGTTACCATTTAACCTGTTTACTCCAAGAATCTAAAATTCCCATAAAGTTAAAACATGATACAACTAAATCCCATTGCCAACAGGTTAATGATAAATCACCTGCATCACATGAATGCTTCTTGACTGAGAAGTATGCTCACATGTGTACATCATTTGGAACCAATATTAACAACTTCAGCAATTCAGAATGTGAATCCAAGATCAAACTAGGACCAATACTTACCATCTCTTGATATTACCGCCGTGTCCCTGGAGGCATCCACCAGCAACCGGAGAAGTGATTTCATCAGATCTACACAGTGGCTGGACATTCTAAAT
>JZLH01S0135479.1:9145-24846 GCA_001188425.1 Eucidaris tribuloides
GGTGCTAAGCTCTGTCAGTTTTTGTACCGCGGAAACCGCGATCAGGGACGGAAGATGTCTGAGTTTTCCCCCATTCGTCACACTTTTAAGTGAGAAATCACTCCCACTATGAGCAGTCATGCCTATCATGATTTCATCCTTATTTCATCATAGAAATAATAGAAAATGGGAAAAACTCACCGAAAAGTTTATCTTCGGGACTCTGCAATTCACGTCTGTGATGAGTTCGCTGATGACAAAGCTAGACATAGACAGACGTCACGGTACAGTGTACGTCTATGTGTCATCCCTGCTTTGTCATCAGCAAACGCCTCACGGACGGGAACTGCAGAGGTCCAGAAGAACACTTTTCAGTGAGTTTTTCGCATTTTCTATTACTTTTTTGATGAATTAACGATGAAATCATGATAGGCATGACTGAGGTGGGTTGAAAGTTTGGCGAAAGGTGGGAAAAATCAGACATTTTCTGTCCGTGATCGCTGTTTCCGCGGTACGGAAACTGACAGAGATTAGCGCCAGTAGCATGGAGGACACAGGTACATGTACCTGTGAAATACCTGTCAAGATTGTCCGATATCACATGAAAAACGACCACGGATGTGATATATATTGTGCAGGTGGAAGCCTTTGGTGTAGTATGGCACATGCAAAGTCCTGCTTGTCAACTGCTGTGTGTAGTGAGGTGGTTATAGCCTTCAACTGAAGGATGGAGAGAAGGCAAGGGGGAGGGTCAAGGGGGAGGGGCTAGAGCAGTCGAGCAGTCGATAGTGTATGTAAGTTATGCCTTTAATGCCATTATTTGTTTTGTTTTTGACATACTAAAAAAAGTCAAATACCCCAGTAAAACTAGTGATACATGTATTTTGTAACAAAGATTGTGAATAAAATTCAATATCAACAACAAGCTCAAAGGCGGGATCAAAGGCACTTAATAGTAAATTAACAGAAGTACACTGTATAGTGTACATGATTGATAAAGCTATCATATATCCACATGACAATGTGAAGAACAAAGCTGTGTATGCTGGTAGTACCTGTAGCACACAGCACAGTTGTTAAGAGTATAGGGAGTTTAAGATTTCTGCGTCCACCTAGTGAACGTCCTGTGTTGACGTCTCTTGCCCGTACTGCGCATGCGTCGACGTCCACCCTACGTCGACCTCCAGATTTTCGGACGCGTTCACCCCCCATATCACCGTCGACCCAAATTCAGGTCGACGCGTTCACCCTGCTTGTTTGAGCATGCGCATTGAACGTGACCCCGATGACCCCACCTGGCTTTTACCGCACGAACAGAACTTTGCTTTATGCGATCGCGATTTCTACTCTAACTTAGTGCAGATATTTGATTGAAGTACGTTAGTTGAATCGTCATGGCAGTTCCCAACTCTCTCGCTGTGAAGATGCTTTCAAATATCAGCGGTTGTGAGGTAAATGTAAGTCTGTAATTTTTATTTTACAAAAGATAATTAACGTTCGAATGGGGCCTTTCCTCCAGCCTGCTCGCGGGCCAGCGGGGCAGGCGTGAAGCGTGACTGCGTGCCGTATGCAAGCACCAGCACGCAAGGCTGCATACATGTATCTGTTACACACGCCGTCGCGTGCATGCACCTGTACCTCCAATGTGTTGCAATTCTCAGAAATTACTGAATGTACATGACGTGAAATAAGTTCAGCTTCAAAGTGCAAAAATTAGCGGTCATATTCAGGCGTCAGCAATATGTTCAAAACAATCAGAACAATTATACTTGTCCAAATGAATGGTAATGGATTATTTGTACGGTCTACGTTAAAAGTTGGTACAAAAATTACAGGAACATGTCCTGTGCCTTGGATTTGGAAAACGACGTGAATGGCTATTATATGTTAACATGTTAGAATAAAAATAATAAAAAGTAATGTTTTTTTTATCAGGGATGGAGCTGGAGTCGAGGCCGCTTGAAAATATTGTTCCCATAGTCATAGTCTAGACTGCCTTTGTACACGTGACCCGGTCCAAGGCCAAGCTGGCAAAATCTGGCCTCCAGAGTCCAGGCCGGCCTCGGCTCCATCCAATGGTTTTCATTCTTTCCCTCAAGTTTAACCAGTACTTAACTACTGATTACCTTTGAATAAAAAATTCACAACTCAAATTGATGGTTACTTAAATAATCTACAGCCTCTGACCACTTGGACACAACCGCCACCTGCACCTGCCACAACAGAGTCTGGGGCTGAGCTAGAGCATGCTGTCTTCCGGGAACACTCAAAATCACCTGAGCCTACAGTATCGATGCCTTCAAAGACGTAAGTAAAATAGATTTTTAGTGGTCATATACAACAAAAATTTCACTCTACATACAGTGTATTTTTTAAAACTTTTTTTTATTTAGACCTGTAATTATGAAATTATGCTGTTAATATTTCGGAGTGTAGTGTGTACTTAAAATATATCTTTTGAAACATGCGTATTGGATAACAATGTAATGCACTAAAAGTTGCAGATGAAATGGTACGTTTCTACCAATGTAATGTTTATTTCAAATTAAGATTTCTCAAGATGAATTTTGAAAAAAATATATCACAAATAAAAATGAAAAGCACATGTTTTCTTATGTCTGCTAAGGTCTCCTAAACTTTATGAGTTACTGGATATTTATTTTATTCACCCTTATTAACAGAGCAGTTTCGTGGACCGATGCGATGAATGTTCTGCTTTGCCGAGAAGTGGAACTAATTAACCCCTTCCAACATAAGCCAAGAACAAAAGATAGCAGCAAATGTTGGGAAGAGATCGCAGAGAACTTGAAGAAAAATGGAATAAATATATCTAAGCGGGCGGTCCGTGACAAATACTATAAACTAAAAGAAGGTGTGAACAAACGAAATAGGTATGAGGAGAGGGCCAGTGGTATTGCACCAGTGCTTAATGACAATGAAGCTGAAGTGGTGAACATCATCGAAGATCTCACTGAAATTGAAAATGACGCCAAGGAGCAAGTCGCCCTGAAACAGCAACAAGATGTTAAGAAACAGCTGGATGGTGTAGAGATCCGACAGAGAGCGTTGGAAACATTTGCAGAAACAAACAAACGGTTAGTAAGGGGCTGTGGATATTTAGTCTTGATTTGTATGTATTTTTTTTGGGGGGGGGGGCTTCCATAAACATTCACATTTGCATGGTATGCCAAGCTTAACCAGACTTGTAAAATTTAAATTTAAGCTAAACCTTTCATTCAAAGACTTCAAAAAGATTCTCTAGATAAAATATGAGAAAACATTTAATCTAAATATTTGATACAGAAATGTGTAGCAGCAGACGAGCAAGTCACTATAATTTGTTTTTGTTTACCTACTTTTGTTTAATTTATCTTTGTCTATTAAAGATATTTCTAAATCTAAAAGGGAATTATACTTCAGTGAATGCAGATATGTTACATGTAGACTCTTTACATGTAAACCACATCACTTGTATATTTTCAAAAATATTCTAGAAAACTGTAGAATTCTTGTTTGATGAAAAAAAAAATACTCAATATTTTTATCAGTACATGTATTTAAGATTGACTTGAAAGTGTTATATTTTGGCTTGAATGTTTTTTTTTGTTGGCTATTGTGTTTTTTTTTCCTAGGGTCAAATCTGAGAAAGACGGTCCAAAGAAAAAGAGAAACACTGGTTCTGATGCTGCTAACTTTTTGATGACAAAGTTAGAAGTGGACAGAGAGATAAAAGAGCAGGAGCTAGCTCTACGAAGGGAAGATGCTGAAAGGAAAAGGAAAGAAGAGGAAAGAAGGTGGGAACGGGAGGAGAGAGAGGAAGAAAGAAGGAGAAAAGATGAAGAAAGGAGGCGAGAGAGGGAAGAGAGAGAGGAGGAAAGAAGAAGGCGAGAGGAGGAAAGACGACAAGAAAGGGAAGAGAGAGAAGAGGAGAGGAGGAGAAAGGAGGCTGCAGAAAAAGACAAGAGGATGGAATTGTATGAAAAGCAGCTGATGCAGCAAAACCAGTTAATCATGGTGATGCTACAAAAACTTAGTAAGGAGTAATATTTGATAAACTGAAGAAAACATTGGTTGTAATGTTCAAGCAGTGTTTATTTTGCCACTTCTCATGCATCTTGACTGCCTGTACCTTTTCTCCACAAGTGCAATGTACATTGTATTCATACATGTACGTGTATTTTGCATTTTCTTTTTTGGCACTGAATGAAACTGTACTGTTTTACAGCATGACTAAATTTTGTAGCTTTGAATTCAGTACTTCAATTGCTTGCCCTAATTGACAAAAAAAAATAAAAACCCGAGTGAACGTGACTTGTTAGGGTGTTTTTTTTTTCCATTACATCACAAATTCGCAGTAACTGTCTCAGGTAACTTTTTGTTCATTCGTAAGTGGTATACCTTATGATTTTATTTAGAACCTTAGATGTACATAGTTACACGTCTGTCTTTAGATACTAGTTGCTAGTTTTTCTTCCTTTGTTTCACTAATAACAGAATGTATGTGACTTCTTGGAATTACATTTCTGTTCTGTGACTTTACATGTTTCTTTTTTATCTTTTTGGTCATATCTTTCTTTTTTCATGTAAATTGATGTCATTCCAAATCGTACATTTCAACGCCTTGAATGCAGTAGTCTAAGTTATTTTTTTTTTGGTAAAATTTAAGAAAAGTGATGTGTATAAAATGTTGTGTTTGCCTTAGTTTATATTGTTATATTGTCTTATGTTTAGACCATCATATATTTAATTTAGTTATTTATACATGTATTCACAAGATTTCAGGAAGCGGAGTCTTGCTTGGTTTGTTTAACGCCTACACGTACATGACATTGGAAGGTTGTTTTCCTTGATATCTGTATATTTTATACACATTACCTCATTCCAAATTATACATTTAAATGCCTTGTTCATGCAACTCATAGTTAAATTTTTTGTAGCACAATTTTAGAAAAATAATGAGGTGTTGAAAATGCTGATTTTTGCCACAGTTTATATTGTTTTAATTTCTTTTGTTTAGATCTTCATGTACATGTATTTAATTTAGATACTTGTAATCACAAGATTTCAGGTTGTGATGGTTACAGATAGTGAAGTTTTCCAATAATGCCACAAAATCTGTTATTTTTTTATTAAGTATATACTTACATGTATACAGGTGTTGTACTTATCTACCATGTTTAACTGATAAACTCCATCAATTTATACAACATGTAGCTGTAAATCAAAAGGCTGAAATGTAAATGCAATTGATCTGTGCAAATCTAGCTTTGTTCTATAAAGCATTGTGTTAAACTACCGTATTCAATTGTGGGTCTCGCCACATTACATCCCGCATTGTTGAAAAAAAAAATATATTGGTTTAATACTTGCTTGCATATTCACTGAAATCAAATTACTCAGGTGACGTACAATCTTGCCTTCTCAATGTCCAGTGTAAGGTAATTACATTCATGTAGATATGTAAGCTGTCTTTCAGGATATTTCATTGTGCTAATTATGTTTTTTGTGCCAAAGTATCAACTCATAAACATTTGTATTTGATGTTCTATGACTTGTTTTTGAAGTCCAGTGTGTGTGCTTTCTTAGTTCTTTGCAGATATTTATAACATTTGTAAACGAGTTTATAGTTTTTATAGTTTTTGTTTAAAAAAAAAAACGGTTGGAAGTTTTTATACCTTTCTGTTAACATGTAACAATTACTTCATTAAATGTTTTCTACACAGAATGAATTGTGCTTTGATCTATTATGTTCATCTCTAATGTGTACCACAAGAGACACATTGAGTGGAAACTCAAACTGTATAAGGAGATCTCATTAGAATGAAATACATGTACCAGAAGGAATAACACCCTTTCTCTGTATCTGCCTCTCCATCTGGTCCCACTTTGATTACTTTTGCACAAAAGTTCCTTAAATCACGGGCTGTGCCAGTTACCCCCCCCCCCAATAAAATTGAAAATCATGTGGGTTTCACAGTGAACTTTGTGAAAGTTAGGGGTTTTGATATCCCCTTCTCAAGTTTTGCCCTCATGATTTTATTCTTATGCTCCCCTGTCATGTGATGAAAATATTCTTCCAGTAGAGTTTCCACTGTAATGTGAGCAGCTGTAACTTCCCAAGTTAGCATCCTTCACACACACACGCACACCCGCACACACACACGCACGGCCCACACACACACACCACACACGCGCGCACACACACACACGCACACACACACGCACCCCCACGCCACACACACACACCACACACGCACACACACACACACACACACGACACTATATACATACACACAGACAAGAAACACAAGCACACAGACCATAGAACAGACACACACACACACACACACACACACACACGCACACCACACATGCACACCCACACACACACACGTATCCCCCACACACCCACACCCACACCCCTCCCCCACACACACATATATACATACACACAGACAAGAAACACAAGCACACAGACCATAGAACAGACACAGATACACACATGAACAGTCACACACACACACCACAAACACTTTCAGTTCACTTGTAAACACGAAATCATAACGAACACAGTACACACACGTACACTTTTAGTTCGCTTGTAATACACAAATCAGATCTCAAACAACTTTAATAATTTATTTGGTACAAATGTACACCTGACTTTGCTCATACTGTAGCTGACATAAGTTTTATAAGTATACCAAAATCATATTTATTATCAACTTACATGCATCATGCATAACAAAACAATCAATATTAAAGCCCACCGTATAACTATAGTTTTAGTCGATTAGGCAACTTTCTTTCAATCTTTCTTTCACAAATTATTCTATTGTTACTCCAGACATTATAAAACATGAAACCTGAAATTCTTTTATAGTGACAATATTGCGACTGCAAAAATTACTGGAAAGCCAGTAGTGTTATTTCTGTATCGCTTGTATGCCCATTACCTATGGGAAATGTAAAAACATAATTGCATACGATTTCATTCTTTATATCAAACAAGCCCACTTTTGGGCTTTAAGCATACATCAACATGTACATCGATTCAATCAATGTTTCGGGAGAAAAAACAAAACAAAAGTATACCGGTATCACAAATCCTGTATGAGAGCACCGACACATGATGAAATCATAGTAAAAACAATTTTTTTTAACTTAGGAAAAAAAATTACACACTCAGAATAAAAATAAAAGAACAATGTGTATCTAAAACAAATATCCTTTGAAATGTAATTATTGTCAAGTGTCAACATGTTAAACAGGGAGTGTTTTAAAACACATTCAACTCAAGAAATCAAGTTGCATACATGCAAAATAACTACTTAAATAGTTTCATTTTCAGCAATGTGTGTAAAATATCTATAAAAAATTTACTTGAATCGGCTTCTTATTAAACAGAAATTTAAACTCCATTGCACTTTATTTTGAATAAAATGGGGTCTCCATAGATATGATGCTTGCCTTTTGGTTAATAATTTTTTAAGTTGCGAATTCTCTCATAAATGGCACACACACGTAGCAAACTGAGATAGGTGGGGTGTTTTTCAACAATATTTAAGTTAATGGTTAAGGGCGAAGACTGAAGTACTCATGCAAATCTGGTGCGTCAATATCAAATTTGTCTATGGTATTGTTCCCATAGAGACAGGTGTGGGCATTGGTTAACAACCCTGACACGAGGTACATTTTGCCGCAAGCCGACAAGCACAGTTTTTGAGTTTTCTTGAAATCGATGTATTTGAAGATATTGACAATTTCCCCAAACATCCATTCAACGCTAACCCTGGCAGTGCTCATCGAAGTATTGTACGCAACTTGTTCGGGAGTTTTATTTGCTCCTTTAAAGGGGGACTGCAAATGAGCACGCAATGGGTATGCAGGATCACCGTATATACAAAGGATGTTTCCTTGGGGATCATATGACAGTTGTTCCAGTTGGGTTAGCAATCCCGACTCCCGAAGCATATAACTGTCATGCCGCCTTCCTTCAATTGGGCCGAACATGTGGGCTATCATTCCATTCGCTGCTGTGACAGATTGATACTTGAGGGCATGTATTCTCTTGTGCCCGTTGTAAGTTACTCTCTGGTTCACCTTGGGATGGCAGATGGGGCGAACTGTCCCGTCGATGAACCCCCAACAATTGTCAAGTGCTGCCCCTTTCTCATGTACAGCATTGGCGTATTTAAGTAGATTCTCCGGTGACAACCATGGTTGGTCCAGTGTCTCGAGCAGGTGGTGGAAATTACTGTAGACATGATCCATCACGTGCAAGGTAACTGCGCACAACACAGGCACATCTCGTGCAAATTTGGTCACCATGTCTGCATACCTGGTGGGGTACGCGAAACGGTTTAGCAAGATGCACAGAGCTTCCAAGCCATCGAGTCGTGTCCCATTTTTGCATCTGACAATGTCTGGGATGTTGAGTACATCTTTCAGTTGATGCAGACCATTCTTCCTGAATCTACAAGTACAAACAAACAAAAATATCAGAAAAATGGGTTTATGAATTTAAAATAAATTTTAAGGTAACTTTGTTTGAGCTTGAACAAAAAAATATCAAATGAAAATCAACTTATAGGGGGTTATAGAATCTGAATCAGTCAATTAAATTCAGTTATCCTGGTTATTCAATCAGCTGACATGATCAACATACTCGACAATAACATCTGCATTTCCTAGTACAAGAAAATAAATTCAAAAATTAAGATAAAAGGTAACGATCTTTTAACAATGGTAAAATTAAATGTTGTACGTAATTAATGTTATACTCCCTCCCCTCCAAAAAAAAAATGAAAATAGGAAATAAAAGTCAATCGTAATTGGAATGGTCAATCCAACAGTCCCCGATAATCTACCTACACGAGATTCAGTGAGTGGGACTGAGGAGAACAGTAAAAATCTTACCTGAAGTACGTGTTGCATTCATCGTCGTTAAACCTGTCGAGATTGAACTTCTCATAATCTCGGTAGCTGTATTCCATATTCGCGGGCTTGTTTGCATCGTAAAGTAACATGAACTCTTCATCGTCCAACAAACCGGTAGAATACGAGTAGAGGATAGATTCGGAAATCCGATGAAGGTTAGCCATGACTGCAATCAAGTCGCCGACTGATCTGCGCGCGCTTTCTATCAAAATTTGGCGCGACGATCGTGACGTCATTACGTTCACTAGTACGTTAACTAAAATCTTAAAAGGAAGTTACGGATAGTCAACAGAGCAGTCGACGCCGTTGACACACGCTTCCGGTCGACGTGAACGAGGTCCACGTCCACGCGATCTTAAACTCCCTTATATTTCAAGGTTGTACACCAAAGTACTGGTATGGTAATCCCTAATTCAATAGCTCAAAGCAAATAATGGTGTACTCTAGATACCATGGACCTTGTTTTTGTGGCATTGTGATGACCTACATGTACTGTACAGTACTTGAGACTGATATGCTGTGATTGGAAGAGTAAATGACTGTGTATAGGGGGCACAGGGTGGTTATTGTGTTTGTATACCAAGTGTATTGACCCACATTCATGAGCATGTATCAAAAAGGTTTACTTACTCCCAATCATGTATGGGTACTTACAGGTACATGCAGCTATTACATTTGTGTCAATTTTTTGCTAAAATATGATGGCTTTGTTCAAAATTGCAAGGGGATATTGATATGATGACAGAGAAAGTGATTCCTTTGTAATCTAGATATTTGACCAGTTATCAGTTGTAAGCAGAAATGATACATCACCTACCACAAACACCAGTCCAGTACACTATGTTAGTGCTATAGTTTCAGGGAATAATACATGCCACTTTTTCACACAAAAGAGTTTACAAATTGATGGTTAACTCACTGAAGTCACCTGGTTTCATGGTAAATCGGTTTGGAAAATTACCAATATAATACAGTCCAGTAACCATTATGCTAAATTAAAGAATTTGATTCATCTGTACTTTATAACACTCATTGAATAGTGTTTTATTAATTAGCTCAGGAAATAGTTCTTTACCCAGGAAGTAGGAAAAGTTTGTTGATACATGTACATGTACTGCATACATAGTTGTTAGTCCTGCTGTTATTTCCAGATTCTGCAGACTACATTAGTGTCACCCATATGGACTTGAAACCTGCACCAGGTTTTTTCTTTGTTCTCTTTGTTCTTGTTTTGATCAGTTTCTGTTTTGTTTGTTAGAGTGTTTGTTATGATAGAGGGATAGGGAGAGACAAAGGCTTGGGCAACATTGTGTGGTACGATAATGGCAAACATCCAGTATGATTTGCACAAGTTACAAATGCATCAAACATGGTAGATGGGGAAAAGAGGAAGAGCTTTGATATCATTTAATATTCATATTCAATCATAAAACAAACTTGTAACTTGCAAACATAAGGCCCTGGTACAAGTACTGTACATTGAACCTTGTGTATGATGGTTGTTACTTGTATATCTGCATCTTTTGAAACACAGGATTTATTATTAGAAATATTTCTCACTCTTCTTCCCATGTTAGATTTAGACCAGCATTTGGTGGATGAGTTTTGATGCACAGCTCCCGGCATGGCAAACATCAGTGAGGGCCCACCCGAGATCGTCTTTGACTACACTTATGTTCCAGTAGCTGCAGTCAGTTTTACCATCTTCCTCACTGCATTCTTCACCATCAGCCCATTGATATCGTGGTACTTCGTCCCTACCTACAGCAGGATCACCAGATATCAGAAGTATGATTGGGATTCAAGGTAAGAAAATCTTGATTCGTCAGTGCTGTCTTCTTCATTAATCTTCTCCTCTTTCCTCCTCCTCTTTCTCCTCCTCCTCCTCCTCTTCTCTCCTCCTCCTCTCCTCTTTTCCTCCTCCTCTCCTCTCGCTCCCTCTTCATCCTCTCTCCTCTTCCTTTCCCCTCCTCCTCTCCTCTCCTCCTCCTTTCTTCTCGCTCCTCTTCTCGTTCTCCTCCATCCTCTCCTCTTCTCTTACCTCCTCCTCTTTCCCTTCTTCTTCCTTCTTCTTCTTCTCTTCTTCTTACTTCTTCCATTCTTCTTCTTCTTCTTCTTCTTCTTCCTCTTCTCTTCTTCTTCTTCTTCTTCTTACTTCTCTTTTCTTCTTCTTCTTCTTCTTCTTTTCTCTTCTTCTTCTTTTCTTTCTTCCTTCTTCAATCTTCTTTTTCTCTTCTTTAGATGCATGTAGATCCTCTTTGTTACAAAATTGTAACGCATTCTTTTTTGCTCACTGATATATTGCTTTGCTGCTCTGTTTCTGGAAGAGCATTTCAGGAAAAATACATGACTTTCAATGAACGATGACCTTATACTAAAAAATATAAACTTTCAGGTTACACTTCTCCATTCAGGAATGTCTTTCATACGTTTTTGATCAGCTACTGCTTTCAATAATCCATTTCACTAGCCATTAATCAAAATGTATACATTGATCAGAAACATGTGTACACAACTACATGTACATGTACATACATTATACCGGTAAACACTTTGTGAATGTTAAATATTTAACACTTCTGTTAGATTGTTTATAGATCACGATTGGTGGAATGCAGTAATTTTGTAAACCAGAAGAATTGAGTCAAGAAAAATAAGCAAACGTTAGGGAGGACATGGTCATTATGTGATATCATCAGGTATATAGATCAATGATATTGATAACAAGGTTTATTTGTTCTTTTTGTGTTTACCATTTCAGGGTAATTTCTTTTGCTCATGCCATCCTTGTGAGCTTCCTAGGAATCTACAATGCCATTTATGATCAGCCAACGTGGGACGATCCAGTCTGGTAATTAAAAAAAATTCATTGAAGTGAGAGATTAAAAAAAAAAGTAATCATCTTAAAGACACTGTATAACAATGTTTCCAGTTTAAAAAATCTGAGCTACATGATTCCACATGCTACTAGTGTCTTTGATACAGTCTAAAATGAAGCCCTGAAAAAATTGCAGTGTAAAACAATCATTAAGTGCTTTAAAAAAGTGAAAATCATTAAGAGACCATTCCAGCTTTTCTCCATAGACTGCTGTGTTGCAGAATTTCCTATCGCCCGATATAAGATTAATGTGCCAATTTGTATCTGCACATATTGTACTCGTGACCAGCATGAACTGTCCAAACTTTTGTGTCTAGGTGTTTATTTGTCCATCAAAACACTGTCAATATAGTCAGATAGCAAAAGGTTCAACAATTTTTTTAACTGGGTCGTTCCCCAGTGTTATATAGTGGTCTTTAAGCTGATGTAAAAACAAACAGAAAACAAATGCTCCTGAATGAGTATCATCAAGCACAATGGAAACAGAATTAGAAGGTCGATGTTTAGATATGCCAAGTCAAACTGACTAAATATATGGAAAATAACGGAAAGGTTTAACCCTAAAAAGCTGGGGGGGGAATCCCCCCCCCCCCCCCCGAACCGTTTCGCGCAAGAATGTCTGCGATGCACAAGAGCAAGTTGCCACGGCGTTATCAAACTTTGTTTCGTCAAATGTCGCGCATCTTTTTGAGACTCAAATTTGCCGACGTCCCGGTACGCCCGGTTCCCAGAGTTACATAAGCATTTGACTTGCATGTCACCCACAACGCTTCAGAAACGTGATTTTGTGTAACATTTTTCAAATAAACAAATTAGTGTTTTAAGCCAAAATCATAAATGTATGATCTATTTTTACTTTATTAGCTGGAATTAATTAATTATTGTGCTGTTTATGACGCGAAAAGTGTCCCAAACAATTTCATACCAACAAAAAATATGAAAACAAAAGATATGACAAAAACAAGAAATACATAAGAATAGAAAAAAATAAAAACAAATAAAATACATAGAAATCAATTTTGAATTCTGATTTTTTTCAAGTAAACTTGTTAAGAATGCTAAAAAAGAGTGTCCAGACACAAAAATTAGGCAGTTTTGGGCTTTAATTAGTGATTACAACTAATTATGATTTTATGCATTAAATTAGCAAAATTAATTGATATGAAAATTAATTCCTGTGTAATTAACTATACATCTTGTGTAGATTATGTGATGGAACACTTGCGTTTCGATTTTCGGCCGAAGATTTCGGGGGAGGGGGGGGGGGAGGCGGAACTCCCGCCCCCCCAGGGATATAGCATAAGCCAAAAAAAGCCCAACCTGATTAGGGTTTAATGAAAAGCTTCTACTTTTTTTAAAGTGAATGAGGTGTGTAATGTTACGAAAGAAAAAACTGGAAAATTGTCACCATAATAGAGAAAATGTCAGCTTTTCCTCACATTAATGCTACAAGTGAGAGTTGTACTATTCCACCATTTATCAATAAAAAAATGGGTTACATTTGTATGAGAGAGCTCGACCAGGACATGTATCTTTATTGCATTGTATTGATTTTCCGTGTAAAGCATCACCTGCCTGATGGTAGAACTTTACCAATGAAGGAAAAACTGTGATGCTACATTATCCTTGAAATATGTGTCCACAAACTTTGTTAGTGATCATGGCACCAGACTCACTTTTCAGCCCCAGGTTCTCACTTGCCACAATATGCATACATACATGTACAAATGTAACTATTCACATAAATTTGTGTGAAAAGTTATATGTGACCCTCATACATACTGTAATAGGTCTGTTGGATTTCCAATTTGTTAAAAACAAATTTTCGAATGATTAAATCCAATTTTTCATGGATGACTACATAGTGTTAAATATTTGTTCCAAATCCTGATGAGAAAAACATTGAACACAGGGTCTGTGTACTATTTTCTTTGCCAACTTGGGTTAACCTTCCTCAACTCCTTGCATAAGTCACAGAATTGCATACAGGGAGGTCACTAGAACTTTTTCCGGGGGGGGGGTGCCTCACAGAATAGTTATTTTACACAACAGAATCCTTCCTGTACTGTTGAGTGACAAGTCAAAAAGAAAAAAAAACAGGGTCTCATCTGTCGATACTCAGACTCAGCAAGTAAACAAGCAAAAAAAATTGTGCCCTCCGTTATTTTACCTGACGTAATCACACAAATTCAAATTCAATTAAAATTTATATTTTATTGATATCAAAAAATTGACATTTTAGGATTGTCATCAAAACAAAAGAAAAGACAAACAAAACTAACAATTTAACATAAACATATAAAGCAAGAAAACAACAAAATAAGTCAAACAAACAATACAAACAATACAAAAAAGAAGCTGTAATTACAATTCAAACTAGATTTTAATTCGTCACTGAAACGAATTGGTGATCCGCGTATTCGCTCCGATCATAAGACCTTAAGAGATTGTGACAGTCTATATGGCGTATCATAACTTGTTCGAAGCTGCCCCTTTTCACCTTAACTTCTCTGTCAAACATTATTTGATATTTCGGCGTGCGCGTACGCGTTCGTCGTGACTCCCGAACGCATATGATGAGCACCAGTGATGACCTTTGACCTGAAGTTACTGTGTACCAAGTTTAGCTATCACACTCTACTCCAGACATGAGATATGCGCAAAACACAATTTTTCTCTGTGACGTCATAGATGACGTCAGAAGAATTTGTCATAGAAAGTGATATCTGAAACTTTATCTACGCATCATAGGCTATCAGAATAAGCAATATAAAGTAGGGGTCACCGTTGATTCTAGAGAGTTATGAGCGATTTAAAAATGCCCATCTTTCACTACGCATGCAATGCGCGCGCATTTATGTTTTTTGGGCATATAAGCAATATTTTGCGTCCTGAGGGTCAGGAAAGGGTTCTAAACGATGTAGAATTCAGTCAGACATCTAAATCCATCGAAAAAGATACGTTATTTGGTCGAAAAAATGGTGCGCGCGAAAAAAACGCGCGCGTACGCGCGCACACCAAAATGCTCCAAATGACCTGAAACATATAGTGCTGTTAAAAAGAAGTCATTTGGAGCATTTTAAAATTTTGACGCGCCCGTACGCACGCATCGTGGCGCACACGCGCATGTGGTTAAATCCAGCAGTTGACCCTTGACCTCAATTTTATGTTGGTACAATGTGATTGCATAATTGTATTTCAATAATAAGATATTGACAAATGTCTGTTTTTGCTAATGACGTCATAGATGACGTCACGGATGGTGTTTGACATTAACATGATTACTATGCCGAGGTATTGACATGGGACATAACTATGCTAAGTTAGAAGATTATCAACACTATCGTTCTTGAGTTATCGTCTGAACAAAAAGTAGTCAGAAAGAAACATGAATAAAGAAACATAGAAAAAAATTTCGTACAAACTCTATGGTGATCCGCGGTTAGGCGGATCACCAATGAACAAAGATAAGGTAATTATGACTAATTCTTGTTACTAATTCTTATGACCTGACAACTTCCTCAGTATATTTCACTGATTAGTCACATAAAATTCAAAGAAATAATACATTGTCATATTCACCTGATTGTTTTCTGTGTATCTTGTTATGCAGGGGGGATTCCTACCTACCCAGGGTCACTGTTGCCATAACAACTGGATACATTTTAAGTGGTGAGTATGATAGATACATGATTTATTGTTAAAAGCATGATGATAGAACTGGTTTGAGTTATACGAACAAATATAATTAAATAACAAGGTAATTGTGTAAAAAAAAATGAGCAGAAAATCTCAGAGCAAAAGAAATTTCTTAGTTCAGCTCTAGTATAGACCTGTTCGGTTTTAACCCATTGGAGACGATTTGATTTCACTATAACACACATTTTCCATGGACCCTAACATG
>JZLH01S0135502.1:20035-31439 GCA_001188425.1 Eucidaris tribuloides
CCTCTATGTAAATCCATGGAGGTAGAAGAGAGTAATCTGAAAGATTTGATTCTGTCTGAAATTTGACATTTTTTATATTACTGTCAATATCTATACCTCTTTTGAGATTAGTACAACTGTTATCTTCTTTCAGTTTTCAATTAAAGTGCTTTACAGTTACCAGATAACAATTACTTGAAAAAATTACAATTAACTGTTTTATTATAATTGCACATTTGATTACACATCACCACTTGTCATACTTAATTACAGTTAGAGGTTTAAATAGTTATTTGAAATGTGTAAAATTTTCCAGAAAAAATCCTAAATCCCTCATCCCAGACACTCTCTAATACAAACAACAACAAAAAGCAACAACAACTAAAAAAAAAACCCTTGTAAAATGATATCCCAAACACACACATGTCGTGTCTACACTGTATTTGTATCACCATTGTCAGTATTTTGTGAGTGAGTCATATGTAGGAAATGTATTGCCAAACTATGGAAAGTCCCTGGGATTAAAGGGGAGTTCCAATTTGAAAGCAAAATAGGCTCTGATATGTAATTAAAGACAGCAAAGTTAAAGGAATAGATCATTGAATGTTTGAGAAAAATGTTATTCAAAGATATGAATTTCTGAAGATTCTTTAGAATACATGTACATGTAGATATTAATAATGCTGTGACAGTCTCTGTGAGCATCCCTCTATTTGTTTTGTATACAAAATATCACTACGTTTACACTTTCTTGAACATTATGCTCTGACACACAGTACTTCAGTATGTTCATTTAATTTATAGAGGAAAACATATTGAAAGTGTCAGTATAGAAGTGCAGAGATCAAGAGTGCATTTCTTCAGAGAAAATGAAAATCGAATGACGTTTTGGGGCAATTAAACAATACATTGTTGCAAATACTAATGATTGTAAGAATTTGTATAATTAATAACCTTGCTCTGCTTGCTCATAATTTTTCCTGATTGTTCCTAAACTTTCACTAATGTGTTTTGGTTTTGTTGATTTTTCTACTTCTAGCCAATGCAAAGTTCTTGCTTTTGGCCTAGAATACTCCTAGCCCTTTTAGTAATAATCATCTGTTATACTGAATACTGTAGCCTACATGTACATGTACTATACTGTTTGAGACTTTCAGGCTACCAAGATTTTACAAAGAACATCACCACCCAACAAAAATTAGCTCAGATATCTCAGCTGATCTGCCTGTTCATTGTTTTCAATCAGTTCTCTTCTATTGGCGAGAGGAAGTTGCACAATCATTTTTTTCCCATTACAAATAGCATGATTGGAAATTATTGCACCATAGTGCCAATGCACTCTGCAAATAGTTGCCATATAAGACCAAGAAGGTGCAGATAGCCACGCGTACAGTTAGTTGAGTAAACACACAATGAAAAGATTTTTCCATTCACAAATTTTTAGAAATTTTGTGCCGCTAAATGGAGTTAAAGTGGCGATATCACATGTGCAAGACAGCATGGAAACAATGAATCAGCAATTTTATTGTGGGATATTGATCGTACATCAGTACGCTTTTGTATTTTGTAACACAGTAAATGTCCAGGGGAAGTGGCCAAGTGATGCAATATAGTGCATGCCAAAATCAGACTGTTGTGAAAAGTCTCACAAATCATCCACCGGTTTACAGTTTGTCATTGAAAGTCTGCATTGACTGCATGACATATAGACCTAAAGCGATTCCGTGCTAACTGAAAAGTGCTAAATTTAAAAATGCTTCTAGCTGACCCTAGTGTGATAACATTTTGGTTTACCAACCATCTGGACAGGTCAGTTTGAGTGCAAGATTGGTCTCAAGTCTAATTTTTGGGGTGAAATTGTGAAATTGATATTTTATTGAATTTCACCAGAAGTTTTAGTCTAACAGTTGTTGAAATGTGTATACACTAGACTCGAGCTACTGAAACATCTTGTAGATATGGTGAGTCAAGTAATTGAGGGGTGTCCCTGAGCTGTTAGTTTACAAAAAAAGTTTTAATTCCTGATTGACTTACAATGTCTTAATTTCGGGCCTCCCTAAAAAGTGTCCCGTAACGAGCACATAAGTTAAAAAGTTTGATTGTTCTCGTTTTCAGGGGCTACAAGCTTATTAGTCAGAATTCTCTAAATTAGGTGAATGTAGTGAGTTATGATACATAAGTTAGGATTTACTTATGTATCTTCTATTATAACTCATCCACTTTGTCCGTACGACACATTTTGTGTCTCGGGACATTTTTCTGTGTCGTACGGGACAGTCCTTGCACAGAGTGTATTTTTCAAAAGTTTAATGATTTAAAAAATTAAATGTAAATTGTTATTATTTTGAACCTATTTATCCTTTCATCTGATAAAATTTACGCCATTACACCATCGTTTTTTCATTTATAATCTGTTATAGCACCTGTTCAGCTTTCTTCAGTATAGGCTACTGGCCTAGGTTAACAATTCAAGTGGGAGAGAGGGAAGGAATAGGGGGTTCTAGAAGATGTATCCTAACATTTATTGTACTGCTGCAGACATATTAGGTTGTATACTTGCAAATATTTGTGTAAATATTAAGTGTGTTGTACAGGAACAAATGTGTCGTACGGGCATGGGAGCGCACCTTTCCTATGTCCCGTCGACACTTTCGTCCTGTACAACATACCTAATATTTTCAAAGATTTTTGCAATGTCTTGATGTGTATACATTTTAAAGTGTCAGTTTAATCACTTTGTAAAAATATTTCCAAATTAAGAGAATGCAGTGTTTTTATTGATGTAAGCTAGGTAATTATGGATTGTTTCAGAGATGTCCGTACGACACTTTTTGATGTCCCGTACGACACGCACGTTCTGGAAGATATTTGCGTTACACATTTTGTGTTCAGACATTTTCAAATTATAGCTGTATAAAAGTAGTCTTAGTATTTGTTCTCATTGATTTAGTAGAGATTCAGGCATTTTTTTCCTGCAACTCACAGAGTTTTGGCATAAATTCAATTTTCAGAATCTTGACTTTCTCTGCCGTCCCCGTATGACACGCAACATTTTCATCTCTAATTCACCATAAGAACAAATTTTTTTTGGTTTGTCATTACTTCCTAGGTACCACTAGTACTTTATAATTACCATAAACAAATTTCATCGCTCAAGCATTTTGCCATGAGACTTGAAATATTCTCTAATGTCCGTACGACACGCACGGAATCGCCTAACATAACATATAAACACCCTTTCCGTATATGTTTATTTATTTAATGTTTTTATTTGCAAACAATAACAATAACACCATTCTCCAGATTTGGGACATAATTTGTGATTGAAGTCTGTATTTTATCTGACTGATGTTTCTGATTTTGTGGTGGTGTTTTATTTTGAATACCAATGTATGTAAGCCACAGATATTTTCACTTCCTGATAAGTGAATAAAGAAGGCGTAATAAAATCATAAAAATAAACCCTCACACCTGCACCTGCACACACCATACATGTAGCTTTATCAGTCTTTATATGTGAAGGCAACAATACAACTATATCTGACCTGTACAAAATTTGAATCAATATTCTCTGAGTCTCTGCCAACTAGTAGGCTTTCTTTCATTGAGCTGTGAAGTCTTTCAACCTTTCCAAACTGGGTCAGATGGGTGTGGCTACAACCTACAGGTGTTTTTGTTTTGTTTATTCTTTTTGCCTGAAGTGCATGTGGCTATTTATAAACATTGTGTATTTGGAACTCACCAAACATGTACTGGCTCATATTTACACTTACAAGTACTGTAGTTGTGTGCTGTGTGCTGTGTGCATGCATGTAAACAGTAGGTTTATAGTATGCACATATCGTCGTGGCTATCCGTCGAACAATTCATTTTGGTGCGCAAACGCAATTCCGAGAAAATCGCATTTGAAAAAAGTGCACTTTTCCAACAAAGAATTTTCTTGTTTCTCGCTGTTACAGATGACTGAATTTTAATACTCTAGTTTCTGGCTTACTGATTATTTTGAGCCAATATCATAAAATAATATAGCGATAAAATTGTTTGGCCATTCGTAAAATCCACTGCTTTCGCGTATCGCCATACGTTGCGTGTATTGCGTATGGACGAACAATTTTCGCGTTGAATTGTTCGGTGGTTCGTAAAACCAGCGCCTATCCAGTGCGCGCATACCTATGTGTACTGTTTGTCGCCTGCACGAAATTGTTTAGCGGTTCGTAAAACCAGCGCCTATCCAGTGCGCGTATACCTCTGTATACTGTTCGTCGCTTGCGCCCCTGTTTTACGAACCGATAAAAAATTTAGACTGAAATTTTGTGACGAAAGGGGTGTTTTTAAACTCGTATATTTCAAAAAGTAAACATTTGTACTGTCTAAAACTTTGGGATATGATAGTTTAGCAGGCCTGTTATCGTTGAGAAATTCTTTAACGATATATCGGTAAGAAAATCCTTATCGTTATCGATAATTATTGATTAATTATTGCCAAAAAATAGTCTGAATTAATTAACCATCAAAATAATACACGTATTGTATGTCTGTGTATGTAACAGAATGCCTCTAAACACTGTCTTCCTTACCTGAAAATATTGGGCTGATACATGTACTCTTCTCAGCGTGATATTTCCGTGAAGTATTCGCCTCCTCACACGTTTTCCAAGTTAACAGGCGACTTAACTTGGTTTTCCAGCCAAAAATATCAAAGCCAGATTACCAAAAACACAATTTATTTTGTCGCGCGAGATCATCGCAGACCAATACACGAATAACACGATGTATCATTTGCTGTCCCCGCACCGTAGTGCATGAATTCACGCAAGCTGCTCAGCTGAGCTGGGCTCGAAGCACATGCATGATCGTCTAGAGCACACGCTTGCAAAATGTAGGCATTTGTGAGTCGTTGTTTTGTGTGGTCAATGTGTAGCGCCCGCGTCATGGCGCACGGGAGATACAGATCTTTACAGTGCACCGCATGACCGGCGCGCTACACATTGACCACACAAACAACGATCACAAATGCTACATTTTGCAAGCTGTGTGCGCTAGACGATCATGCATGTGTTTCGGCACCGCAAAAGCTCCGCTGCCCTGCGTGAATTCATGCACTACGGTGCGGGGGCAGCGAAGGATACATCGTGTAGTGGTCTGCATGATCTTGCGCGACAAAATAAATTGTATTTTTGATTATCTGGCTTTGATATTTTTGGCTGGAAAACCAAGTCAAGTCGCCTGTTAACTTGGGAGACGTTTTAGGAGGAGAATATTTCACGGAAATATCATGCTGAGAAGAGTACCAGCACAATATTTTCAGGTAAAGCAAGACAGTTTTTAGAGTCGAATGTAAATGCATGTAGCGTTTATTTCTGTTGTCTTGTGTGTACATGTATAGTCTGCAGTACTTGTACCTCCGTCTCAGCTGAGCTGACACTGACAGCTGGTTTGGTCTATCAACAATTCAATTTTTTATGCGATTTTGAAGTTCTTCTTTAAATGCTGGAACATACAATCTATATCAAATATGTCAGTTAACCATAATACTCTCCCTTGCCATGATGGAAATCAGTCTTGGATTTGAAACAAGATTCATAAAAGTACACATAGATGTCTGTCGGCTAATATCGTTAACACAGATTCACTATCGATATATCGCTAAGACTCAAAATCAGCCAGTTATCGATAGTACTATCGATAGCATATCGATAACAGGCTTATAGTTTAGATTATGTACTTTTATAATACGCTGAAAACTCAAAATCGAAAATTTGACCCCAAAACAACTGTTTGGCGGTTCGTAAAAGCCACGACGATATACATGTATGTCCCTTTTCTTTAAACAAAATGTATCTTCTTCTTCATGTACAGGTTGTAATGGTGGATGTGCACTTTTGGAGTAAATTATTCAGCACTACTTTTCAATAAAGTAAATTTCATTTGAAAACTCCTTCTGTTCCCTTCCCTGTTGCAACCACCACCCACCACCACAAAATAAAAACAAAAACAAGGAACTTGTCTGGTTACATGTACTGTAGGTGGTGTAATTTTACATTCTGATTAGAATTCATGCCTACTCCCAATGATCAGGCCAAAGCCCATTAGGATATATTACATAGCTTTTATGATGACTGATCGCATCATCACCCTGAATATCTGTTGGCTGTTGTCATGTCAACGGTGCTTAAATTGCCACCAACAAGAAACCTAACATTCATCACCTGTTCTGTTTGTGAACAGGGTAGGCCTTGACAGCACATATATACTGCTAGTAGAGTACATGTACATGTACATGCACAGTGTTGTGTAGGCCCTGCATCTCGTACACATGTACAGACCACATGTGCACAAAGTACTGTACAAACACACACACACACACACATGCTGTACACACACACACACACACACACACATAGGTGTAATCACCTTTGACCGAGGACGTACAATATTTTTATGTGAGTGTATCCGTGTGTCAGTGTATGAGTGTGGGTTTGTAACGGTAATACCGAGGACACACAACCATTTTATATCTATTGAAGGAGGACGAAAATTCCGACAACTGCGGACGTATTACATTACGTTACACAACCTCCAAAACGCGGACGTTCTCTATCATACCCCCGGACCTTGCTTACTGGTTGTAATGACGAATAAGCACCTCAATTACAACAAGCTCAAAAAACGTGGACCGTCCCCCCTGGAAGGTAAGCCCGCGGTTGTACAGTAAAATTAATCCAAAACGTCCATGGTTGGAGGCAATTACAAACACACACACACACACACACACACACACACACACACACTCACTCACGCATGCACACAACACACACACACACACACAAACACACACACATACACATACACACATACTCAACGACATACACATACACACACGAGCTGGTTACGTATTCTTACACTACACACAGCCGATAAGAACACATTCCCACACATCTTTCGAATGTAACAACTTTTGTCATCATCCTTTTGCTCCTCAAAAAGAGATAATGAGTGAACCAGTTTTCCAGACATGTAAATCATACACACACACACACACACACACACACACACACACACACACATGCACATGCAGGTTATGTATTCTTACAGTACACACAGCTAACACTTTAATAGACAGACTCACATAGTACACATTTCCGCACATCCTTCAAATGTAACAACTTTTGTTATCATCCTTTTGCACCTCAAAAAGAGATTATAATTAAACCAATATTCCACAAATACAATAAAATCATACACACACAGTACAAATACACACACACACACATACACACACATACACACACATACACACAGAAAGAAAGACAGAGAGCATCTCAAGCAAACCCTGGGATTTTTGCCAATTTTCATTTTTATCGTTGCGAGTGACCATGATAATCGTGATCAGTGTTGCTAGGCAATCTCTGAAAGGAAGTGAGACTGGATACTGCAGGCCTGCAATTCTGATTTAAATATTTTTAGATTGCACTTTCATATCCTGTCTTGTCTTGTCACCCGGAAAATCAGAGCCATCATGCCAGCACAAAATTTGCATGTACTGCGTTAGGCATAGATGTGTCAGTATGCAAAATCTGCAGAATTTGCAGCCACTCTGGCCTTTTCCGCTTTTTCTTTCTCCTTCTTTGTCTGTCTTAATACAGTGTGCATACATTTTAACATTATCTGATTTTGTAGACATGTGAAATATTCCAGCACACCAGTATATTTATGTTCATGTACATGTAGATGAATTGCTCTAGTTTGTGCGTAATTTTGGGATAGAGGAATAAATCAGTGTAAAATGTAGCACAGCCGTTGTCATGAATCAGTTGCTCACCAAACTGTACATGGGCAAATCCATGAATTATTATACAAATCACAAATTTATATATAAATTGCTCTATCTTGAATCATATTACATTTCAGTGGTTTGAATTGGTGTCAATAATGAAGAAACAATGGGGAACATCATTTCTACTGTAAATTTTATGTCTTCAACAGCACCCTCTAGGAGAATCAGAACCATACATGAAATACCACATGTGGGACTAGTGTGAATAAATCTCAGTTTTATGAAAAATTATCATTAATTCTGCATTTTTTTTCCATGCCAACAGCCTCTTCTCATTGTTTTGAAAGTACTAAAGCCCCACATATACATACTAAATCTGAAAAAGACATGAATTAATGCAAATTTGTGTGGATGGACAAAACGTAGCGTAACTAACCGTAACGTAACTAACCATGTTTTTGATGTTGTAGTTAAAAATGAAAAGATATTTATCAATAAGTTATAAATCAAAGAACTTATTAAGACACCACAAATAGCATGAATACCACAGTTTGTTTCAGTTGAAAACAGGTTGACGAAACTTTGAGGACAGAGACTTGTCATTTTTTTCCATGTCCTTTGTAACTAACCATAATTAAAGTTCTTGTTATTACCCACCGAAACATGTCTCGTGATTTTGCTTGATGTTGTGAAGTAGGTGCCAGTCTAGAGAACTGACAGTACCAAAACAGAAAAATAATATCAAAGCATATTCATGTAAGAGCCAAATATGTTGAGTAAAATTTGTCATAAATAAAGTGTAACGTAACTAATCATGGAATTGCCCACATATTTTTTGTGTGAATAATTTTCATGTTTTGAACGGAAGTAATTTTTCTTTTCCCTTCGAGCCTGTCAGAAATTCTAGCTAGCATCAGTACAGTAGGCTGGCAATATTTTATCCATTCCTGATGGCGTGATTTGTTATTCCAGCTAAAGACTTGGAGATGTGCGGCCGCGTGACAAGCCGTGACTTCTGCTCCGGGAGAGGAGTCGGTTTTCATCATCCATTTCAAGTAGCCGCAAAGACTCCAGGAAGTGTCTTAAATGGCAAAGCTTTTATGATCACTTGACAGAAAATCTTTGTTGCCGTCGTCAGTATTAAGAGTTGAGCTTGCTCGCAAAATGTATTCATAATTCTGAGATTTTGCTTCAAGACCACTCTCTCAGAGAAATTAATAATGCAAACAATCGGGCCACTGACACTGTACATGTAATCCTTCATTTATTAAAGGGTGCATTTAGGGTAGTGTTCATTAGCAGACTTCTCTTTGCAGCTGTTCATAATTACTGTATACTGGGTAACAAAATAAATTTGTGTGATAATTAGAAGAACAGGAGAGTGTACACATATTTTTGGAGAGTTGATACTTTTTTACATCAAGTTTCAGAAGAAAAGTAAAATTTGCATTTCTTTGGGAAGAATACCAAATGCTTACTAGATTTGACAAATCTCAACTGTGCTAGAAAATCACAAAGTTGTAACTTGTAAGTGAAGTCATGGGCATAGTCTATTCCGGTAACAGTTGTAAAATTCATTTCTTCAAAACATAGTCTACATTGCATTGGTGAACTGCCAAATCCCTAACATATGTATTGGCATTGCACCAACATGCACCACAGTAGCGTGTACAAGACTGTTCTTGCATTGTATGTTAATCAGACCTCCATGTTTCTTATGGTAATATTAGATGTTCAAACAATTTCAATTCAAATCAAATTCATTTATGTACATGTATTCTCACTTGATTGTTGTATGAGATTAAACTCTGGTAGACTCGATGTTACTGTGATGTGCTAATAATCATTACACGTACAGCAGTTGCACAACGTACCGGCAATAATAATAATAATAATAATAATAATAATAATAATAATAATTCTCATAATATAATAATGATAATAATAAATAATAATAATAATAATAATAATAATAATAATAATAATAATAATAATAATAATAATAATAATAATAATAATAATAATAATAATAATAATAATAATAATAATAATAATAATAATAATAATAATAATAATTCTCATCACTTTTTTGAGATATTTATTATTTTTTTTTGTATTATGGTTTATTTGGGTCAAGATGCTCAGCTTTTACTACCACTGGATGTAGCTGAAATCAAAGTACTAGATTGCTTACAGGTGTAGACAATATTCAAATTTAAAAAAGCCCCCTTTTCGGAGAGCTGTCCAGCAGTGTTCATTACACCTGCATTTGGATTTCCCACATCCGTAAAACAAATCCCAAATGATGACATGCTTACTACTTTTAGTATTTTACTGATTTTACCCCATACGATTCATCCCTGGATTAATATCCTGTTTGCCCAGAAAGTGGGATGTGGAGCTAGTACCATCGTTATTTGCTTTGGTAGGGTATGCACCGTAAGTTTATTGATAACGGAGATACTGTATGAAATAGTACTTGCGTACCCAGGCCTATGATTTATTGAACTTTACTTGGAGACGTATATAATCAGTTTTTGTATCAAGTACATTATGGCAGTGCAAGCTGCACTTCAATTTGGAAAATGGAAATGCTAATAGGAAAATAATGAAATTCAGTGAACTTGACTTCAAAGTCATGTGAAATGTCATTATTGTTTGTAAAAGGTCAATGCAAAGTTTTTATTTTATTTTATTTTTTAATGGTGCTGCATGTGGAGTCAGCTCTTGTGATTGTGATTGCTTGATTATTATTTTCACTGTGCATTTTTTTATCAATATAACATGGATGGGTATAGTTGCACATTGGAACAGTTAGTCATGTTTGTGCTACATTATTACAAAGAAAACAAAATCAGTATTTTTGTTGTCGTTGTAAAGTTCAGTTCTCTAACTGGAACGTTTTCCTGTATATTATAATATGAAATGAAAATGTACCAGTTTGTGAATTAATATTCAAGTCTTTCAACGACCTTGCTAAATATTATGGTGCCACTGCTGAACATGTACATGTAGCCTGCCACAGTTAACTTGAGATTTTGCTGTACCGGTCCCGAGTACATCCTCTGATCAGGCAAGTTGATTGTTATGTTTATGCAAAGGTAAATGTCAGTTACTGATTGATTTTGCTCAGACGCCAAAGTGAATTAAAAAGAAAATTAGATCTGCGTGACTCTGGTCATTTATTTACCAAGAAGCGAGCCAATGTCACTTAAAAAATTGAGGCATAAGGCACACATCCATCAAAATATTTGATGAAGGGTAATTTATGTTCTCATGTCTACTCCTGGCCATATTGATTTTAACTGAAGATGCTAAGATTTGTTGGACATAGTCTCATGTGATGTTTACTCCAGGCATAATTCCGAAGGAAGAATTTTTTACTTTGATGTAATGGACATGAAATTTTCCACTCATTACTCTTTAGCTTGAAGTTCTGAGTGCAAATAATGTGCAAATTGTAATTGCGGGGCAAAGTGCAATTTGGCACTAAGGCTCTCAAACAATTCTAACAAATATGCCTTGGAAAAAAGAAATTGTAAATGACAATTGAAAAAATTATAAAGAAAAAAGATGCCAGAGTGTAAGTTTCAGTTTGTATATAGTAGGGCAAAATGTAACAGATAACAATAAATTAAAGTATACTAC